>JAWPHD010004960.1:0-174319 GCA_037043455.1 Cyrtodaria siliqua
CCCAGTATTTCTACGCTGTATTCTTCCTTTCCATCACGCTTTCTTCTCCTCCTTCTCACCTTCATCACCATATTGGTCACATTGAACCTGTATAAACAATAAGGACATTAATTACACATCAGCTTAGTTATTATCATGTATAGTTTTACAATAGACTTTTGCTTTCCTACCATAGGTCATAGCTTTACAATACACTACAATTTTTTTTTAAATTCCTTAACGTCAAATTCACGTGAAAAAAAACAATGTGAAATTTATGTTAAGTTCACGTGAAATTCACATTAAAAGGTAACAATTCACTACGTTAACTAAAGTTAAATTATTTTTAACGTGAAATTCATATGGAAAACAAGAGGCCCAAGAGGGCCTGTGGACGCTCTACTGGCTAACATGGCTCTTATAATATCAATGAAGCGAGTGAATGCTATTTATGTTTTCTTAAAAGTTTCGAGCAAAAAACAGCTTTTTAACTAAATCAAAGGCCATAACTAAAGAATCTGGTAAAGTTTGGTAATGATCAGATGAAAAATGAAGGCCCTACCGTATTAACGAGGCAAAATATAGCATTTTTAACTAAATCAAGAGCCATAACTCCTCTGTGACTGGTTTTCAAACTTGTCCGAGCTTTCATTGATATTAACAATCTGTGCAAGTTTGGTAAAGATCAAATAATAAATGAAGGTCCTAGAGTGTTCACAAGGCTTAATATGGCATTTTCCAGCAAAACAAGGGCCATAACTCCGTTGAAATTATTTCGATCTTGCCGGTTTTTGAACTTGTTCGAGCTGATATAAAGACACTGGCAAAGTTAAGTAAAGATTCGATGAATATTGAAGGCCCTAGAGTGTTCACAAGGTAGGAAATAGCATTTTTCAGAAAAAACAAGGGCCATTACTCCGGTGTTAATGATCCGATTTAGCTGGTTTTCAAACTTGTTCGAGCTTTCATTGAAATTAACAATCTGTGCAAGTTTGGTAAAGATCAAATAATAAATGAAGGTGCTAGAGTGTTCACAAGGCAGAAAATGCCATTTTTCAGAAAAACAAGGGCCATAACTCTATTGTTAATGATCCAATTCAGCTGATTTTCGAACTTGTTCAAGCTATAATTGGTATTAACAATCTCTGCAAGTTTGGTAACGATCAAATAATAAATGAAGGTGCTAGAGCATTCACAAGGCAGAAAATGGAAATTTTCAGAAAAAACAAGGGCCATAACTCCGGTGAAATTATTCCGATCTGGCTGGTTTTCGAACTTGTCCGAGCTTTCATTAATATTAACAATCTGTGCAAGTTTGGTAAAGATCAAATAATAAATGAAGGTGCTAGAGTATTCACAAGGCAGAAAATGCCATTTTTCAGAAAAAACAAGGGCCATAACTCTGATGTTACTGACCCAATTCAGCTGATTTTCGAACTTGTTCAAGCTATAATTGGTATTAACAATCTGTGCAAGTTTGGTAATGATCAAATAATAAATAAAGGTGCTAGAGCTTTCACAAGGCAGAAAATAGCAATTTTCAGAAAAAACAAGGGCCATAACTCAGGTGTTACTGATCCGATTTGACTGTTTTTCGAACTTGTCCGAGCTTTCATTGATATTAACAATCTGTGCAAGTTTGGTAAAGATCAAATAATAAATGAAGGTGCTAGAGTGGTCACAAGGCTTAATATGGCATTTTTCAGCAAAACAAGGGCCATAACTCCGGTGAAATTATTCTGATCTGGCTGGTTTTCGAACTTGTCCGAGCTTTCATTGATATTAACAACCTTTTAAAGTTTGGTAAAGATCGGATGAAAAATGAAGGCCCTATTGTGGTAACAAGACAAAAGTTAACGACGGACGACGGACGGACGACGGACGGACGACGGACAACTCGCCATCCCATAAGCTCTGCTGGCCTTCGGCCAGTAGAGCTAAAAACAACGTCGTGAAATTCACGTTAAGAAATCAAGTAACTTTACAATTAGGATTCTCCATTAAAACATACATGGGATCCCAGGACGACTCTTTTTGAAATTGAAATCCCACCCATAGATACAAAATTCAATTTTAAGAACCAAATTTTGATAAATAGGGTTCACCCATAGATGTTTATTAAATTGCCTTTCTGGCGTCTTGGGTATGCTTTAATGGAATAACACTTAACAACAGCTTATTTATTACCATAAAATTGCAGTTTAACGATAAGGCTAACCAGCCATCAGTTTGCAGGTAATAGCAGGGCTATCTCTTGGTTTTTGAGAAATGGAAAGTTTTAAAAGTAGGTAGGTAATTTATACTTCTTCCTTTTGTTGTTGTAATGGGGATTGCGAAAAGTAGCCGGTCAGCTAACCAAAGTAGGAGGGAAAATCACCTGGATATAAAGAAAAGCCCAGAATAGAAATTAGAGGCTGACACTCCGATTAATGTATCCTTGTAAAATAAGTGTAGAAATTTCTCACAAACAGCATTTTCGTATTATTTTCATTGGTCGAAGTGAGTTATTCAGTCTAGAAAATGTGCCAACCTGTAAATAGTATAAGATTTTATTTTTTTTGAAAGCTCATCAGATTTTATAAATGATATCTGTTTGTATAGTTGGCAGCTTACCTATATAAAACTTTCTCGCCTTTCACCACTGCGGTTTCGAAACCCCCTGGGAGCTTGACTTGTCAAGTGAGAAAGTGTCGATTTTTACAGATGGTGGGGAATTATACAGTACTGGTTCTATCCAGAAAAAATTGGTGGGGTGTGGGGGAGGAGGAGGTGGGGTTCTGCCTCTACCACAAAAAATAAATTAATGTAGTATATGGCCTAACATGTGCTAAAAATGATGTTAAACACCATTCAAACTTTACATAACAGCTTACCAATCTCTGTATGTAGCTTTACACTAGATATAACAGCTTACCAATCTCAGTATGTAGCTTTACACTAGATATAACAGCTTACCAATCTCAGTATGTAGCTTTACACTAGATATAACAGCTTACCAATCTCAGTATGTAGCTTTACACTAGATATCACAGCTTACCAATCTCAGTATGTAGCTTTACACTAGATATATCAGCTTACCAATCTCAGTATGTAGCTTTACACTAGATAATACAGCTTACCAATCTCAGTATGTAGCTTTACACTAGATACAACAGCTTACCAGAACAGCTTACCAATCTCAGTATGTAGCTTTACACTAGATATAACAGCTTACCAATCTCAGTATGTAGCTTTACACTAGATATAACAGCTAACCAATCTCAGTATGTAGCTTTACACTAGATATAACAGCTTACCAATCTCAGTATATAGCTTTACACTAGATACAACAGCTTACCAATCTCAGTATGTAGCTTTACACTAGATACAACAGCTTACCAATCTCAGTATGTAGCTTCACACTAGATACAACAGCTTACCAATCTCAGTATGTAGCTTTACACTAGATATAACAGCTTACCAATCTCAGTATGTAGCTTCACACTAGATATAACAGCTTACCAATCTTGTTTGTAGCTTTACAATAGATATAACAGCTTACCAATCTTAGTATGTAGCTTTACACTAGATATAACAGCTTACCAATCTTAGTATGTAGCTTTACACTAGATATAACAGCTTAACAATCTTGTTTGTAGCTTTACACTAGATATAACAGCTTACCAATCTTAGTATGTAGCTTTACACTCGATATAACAGCTTACCAATCTCAGTATGTAGCTTTACACTGGATATCACAGCTTACCAAACTTAGTATGTAGCTTTACACTGGATATCACAGCTTACCAATCTTAGTATGTAGCTTTACACTGGATATCACAGCTTACCAATCTCAGTATGAAGCTTAACACTAGATATCACAGCTTACCAATCTCAGTATGTAGCTTTACACTAGATATAACAGCTTACCAATCTTAGTATGTAGCTTTACACTAGATATAACAGCTTACCAATCTTAGTATGTAGCTTTACACTGGATATCACAGCTTACCAATCTTAGTATGTAGCTTTACACTGGGTATCACAGCTTACCAATCTCAGTATGTAGCTTTACACTAGATATCACAGCTTACCAATCATAGTATGTAGCTTTACACTGGATATCACAGCTTACCAATCTCAGTATGTAGCTTCACACTAAATAATTATAACAGCTTACCAATCTCAGTGTGTAGCTTTACACTAGATATAACAGCTTACCAATCTCAGTGTGTAGCTTTACATCAGATACAAAAGCTTACCAATTTCATTATGTAGCTTTACACTAGATAGCACAGCTTACCAATCTCAGTATGTAGCTTTACACTAGATAGCACAGCTTACCATTCTCAGTATGTAGCTTTACACTAGATATCACAGCTTACATATCTCAGTATGTAGCTTGACAATAGATATCCCAGCTTACCTATCACCATATGTAGCTTTACAATAGACGTCATCTGGTCTCCATTGCAATGGCATCCTCTTTACTGGTTCAGAATAAATCTGTAAGTATGAAGCTATATTGTATGCTGTTAAAAAACTGTCTGTAACAACAACAGACATAAGCTTTTTTATCACCATAAAACTATTTCTTTCAATAAAAGGAGGACTCTGTTAAAGAAGCCCTGTATGTCAGGTCAATGACAAAGTGACATACTCATGACAATTAATAATAATACAAAGTCTTATCACATAACGTCCCTTGTTAGCAGTGTCGAACACCCATTTAATATTCTATTGTATGACACACGTGTAATACAACCTGGAACGATTTTGACTGGTTGAGTTAAACCTGTGCCACTACGCAAGTTTATTAACTGAAACTATTTTATTTATTACAAATTCACCCAGATCTGAGTCATAAACTTACTATTTGTGACAGCTTATAAAAATAATGCACGTTATACAAAACATTGTTGTTGGTTTGTTAAAAAGTTGGCGTAAACTGCTATTTTGTAAAGAGTAAAACATGAACTCTTTTATACGCAACGTCATGTGTGAGACGCAACATTACGACGTCACATATTTTATGACATTTTGGCGCTAAAGTGTGTCTGACGTTGTGGTGGTTCTATGTCCATCTGAATTAATTTTTACTAATTTGATTGCAATGTTATGTGATAAAAAGGATCTTGAACTCTTTCCCATTCCATATAATATTTATGAAACTCGTTATGAACTATTTTTAATTTTAACTCGCCAAAACGCTTGTTAAAACTAAAATAATTCATAACTTGTTTCATAAATCTTATATGAAATGGGAACTCGTTTAAGATCCTCTATATATGTAAACAAAGTCAGTAATAAAAATCAAGCAAATATGTTAGGAACATACTTTTATATAAATTGTTCTCATTTCAATGAAACGGAAGGTAATTTTAAAATTATGAAATTTTTTGAAAGGTTTTTCTTTGAGAATAAACATCTTCTGTAAACAGATGTAAACAGGTTTTTAAACAATGACAATGGGCAATTATCAATGCCAACATTAAATTTGTTCATTTTAAGCAATAAGTTTGTATAAAGAAATAAGTTGTTTTTTTATTATATGGGAGGTAACTTCGATACTTTACTTTAGAAAATAATAAAATAAAAAATAAATAAATGAAATTCCAATAATATCCTTACCCAGGGCCATCGTTTGACTGTTTCTTGGATTCGGCCCCATTCCCCTCCCCTAAAAGTATATATTTTCCCCCTTTTTCTGTGAAAAATTCCCCTTAAAAAAAATAAAAAATTAGAAAATGTTTAACTCCTACATTCCTATACAGATAAAAGAATAGCATACTTTTTGTAATTTGGAATGGTACATTCTTGGTGCCACTTAAATAATAAAAAAAACGGATATATGATTGATGCAAATTTGTAGCAAAAAAATCCCCTTTCCTTTAAAATCGACGCAAAATTTCCCCCTCTCACGGCCCCATTCCCCAAATACAGAAACACGGCCCTGTTACCCAGCATGCCCAGCATTTCTAAAAGCTTCAAACAATTATATAACTGTTCATATGTTTAATCTTTGTCCCTAAGAAGTTGTGCTAAATTTATTTTGTTCAAAATACAATATCAATTATTTACAATAAAGGAAGGCTTCAAGATACTGTAAATAGTTAGGCACTCAGCGGGTTTGAACTCGGGACAACTTGCATGTGAAGCGGACGCTCTACCGATATCGCCATAAAATTGCGACGAGACAGTAATAACACGTTTATAAATATATCTATTTGCATACCTCCAACTGAGTCCTACTACATACCTCCAACCTTTTTATTTTTGATATTTCAAACATTCAAATATCACACAACACATAACATGAATATAGACAACAAAATATACAATGATCTGGGAATAACCTCATACAATGCCAACACGGATTCTCCAGCAATGTAATCGGACCAGAAAAATTACGCGTAAATATTTAGGCACTCAGTGTTTGAACTTGGGACCCATTGCATGTGAATTGGATGCTCTACCGATACCGCCATAAAAGCTAGCTCTGCGGCGAGACAGTAGTAATACCCTTATAAACTTATCTATTTACATAGAGTCCTATTACAATACATCCAAGTAGATGTAGTTACATATATGTGTCGAAGTGGAGGCTGTATAACTGAGGTAGATAGTAAAGTAAAAGTAGAAGTTTTAAACTTATTTATTTTACATTGATTGTAACGAAAGGTCTATAAATTTATTTGAATCACTCTCGATGTCTTCCTGGGTAGAACCAGTACTAAGCAAATGCAGATAAAATGTCTTGCTCAGAGACACAACACATATGGCAATGGCGGGGATCGAACGACTTTTCGATCATGGGTCCAACGCTCTACCACTAGACCACAACACTCCACTTACAAAAAAAGTAGAAGATGGCTGACCATGAGTTTGTGTCCCCCCCCCCCCCTTTTATTATTGGATTTTTGTTTTTAATTGGAGAACGCTAGATCTTTTGCTGGATGTGTTTTTAAACGTTTTATGGAGAACATGAGGTGTTTGTCTCAGATCATTTCTATCTACAACGAAGAAGAACGTCAACCATGACAATGGTACATATATATATTCATAATTTACACATGAAAATAGAAGCGCGAAAACTAATTACATTCTCACCTTTGACACATGTTCAACCCCGCCTAGAGTCTGTAAAGCTTTGTCATGGTTCGATATCAGAGCTGGATGTTCGACACATACAATCTTTTTTTGTAAATTGAAAGGAACATCGATTCGTTTCTCATTTTCTATCCATTTGGACATTTTTCTAAAATAATGTTTGTTTTCCTTCAGTTTTTATGGACTGGTCTAAACTGCTGATAATCACGATAGAAGTGAGCTATGCGCTGCTAGCCAGTCAAATCGTACTTATTTAGCGACCCAGCCAAAAACCTCTGTTATTGAGAGTTCTGAAAATCTTGGAAAAATATGAAAGAATTATCAAAAAATGACGTCATTTAATCAATATTCCATATATGGTTATATGGAATATTGATTAATTATCATTTAAAACGAAGAAAATGACTGCAAATGAACGATTTTTTATCTGGTCTTATAATGCATTTATTTATTGCCATTAAATATTACTTATTTTTTCATACAGTTGCTGTCATTTCCCCTATAAATCAGTAGTTTAGTTTAAACATATTTATTTTACATCGATTGCGAAACAAGTTATAGCAACTTAGATTAATCACTCTCGATGGCTTCCTGGGTAGAACCAGTACTAAGCAATGTGGATTAATTATCTTTCTTAAGGATAAATAACGTGGCCGCGGCGAGGATCGAACCCACGACCTCTCGATCTTGAGTTCGGCGCTCTACCACTGGAACACGCACTCCACTAAATCAGTAAATTGTTATATTTATAAATATTCCATATATGGTCATTTAGAACCGTGATGTCATAGCTCTCAAAATGGCCGCTCCCATATCCGTTTCAACAGAAACTTCAAATGATCATATCTTCTGTGTTTATCATCCGATTTTGATAATTCTTTCACCCGTATTCAAGTATTTCAGAACTCTCAATAATACAGACGGTTTGGCTGTGTCGCTACATTCCCTTTAAAATACTTCCCACAGGGAGAAAATGTGAGTAATGTGTTTCTAGACGGTCGTAGCAGCATGCTGACCTGAATTTACAGGTCAAAGCCTCATAAAAAATACGACTGCATTGTATTACTGTATAAGACAGATGGATTATTAGGATAATTTATACCAGCATAGATATTAAATGGTATTGAACTGCAAAAAACATAATGAAAGAATTGAAAGAAAACAACACTGAAACTTCATTCTCCATAATGACTTCAGCACAACACATAGAAAGATAATTTGGAGATATTCATTGCTAGATCAAACTAAATATTACCATGAATCTCAAAATTCGTTTTGTCTGAATGTGAATATAATGATTTCAAAAAAACTTTTTTTTTATACTAACTTTTATCGAGCGTAAACCTTGAGTTTGTTTACATTTATTTGCTGCATAAACTAAAATCATAGACGTTATAGGTATATGCTGACCTATAGCTTTATGTTGATTTTAAATATATAACCATTAGTTAATTCATTATGTCTTGTAAAGTTTTATGCAGATAAATACAGTATATTTGGGGATTTAAGTCAAATCACTCTGATTTTGGTCAAATCGTACTCGTTGACATTTTGAAATAAGTCAAATGCGCTGACCCGAAATAGGCAAAGAAATCCATGTTGACTTTGATCAATTAGCAGATACAGCACTTGAATTACATTTTCAGCAATTATAAAAAAACACAATACAACGGAAATCGTAGCTCTTTTGGTACATTAGTCTACCATAGAGCTACGATGCCATCCTTTATAGAAAAGTTAAGTATTAGGGTCGACCCTATAAAGAGAGAGTTTTTGAAGACATGAAGCAAAGCCTGCATAAACAACCACCGTATTTCAATAGACTATATATATACATGAACCTTAAAAACTACGCCTACAAGCATGCAACTCACCAAAGAAAAGAATACCTCGTCGATTTAGGGATTTTTGTGTAAGACTCCTTGTTTTAGCAGACATATTTTTCTTAAATGTTTACCATTTACAATATCACGCGCGGTGTTGTTCCATATTTGGAAACTTAAATCCGCCCACAGTTGACACAAATCGACAACGTTAGCAACTCAGATTTTTCTAAATCAAGTTAAATTATGGTTATCTGCCCATAACATTACATTACTATTTACAGAAGAGCTATTTATTTTTAACATTGGAAATGCCTATTCTCCAGCCGATTTACAAATTATGCTAGAAATTAAATACCACGTATATTCATCAAAGCACTTAAATAAACCCTTGTCAATCATCGCTTTACAAAGCAGACTAAGATACCAGTATAAATCTCTTAAATGTATCGCTACCAAAAACAATAAAATAAATTTATTTACAAAAGTGTGGCAAAAATACATGAAAATAATAGTTTAAATCCTTAAAACGCACAAAAAAAACAACAACAATTGACTGAAAGACCAAGATGCTGACAGTTGAACATTTCTAAAGTGGACTAAATGAATAAAAAATTGCCCATCCTGTTCCCCATGTGTACATGTATATTATTATATTTTTTTTAATTTTAATTTGGTACATATTTATAATATATACAAAAAAACATACCAAAACTCATCCTACAAATTGTTAACCTTGACATATATGTTTTGTTTATATGTATCAGAAAATATGTATTAAGATATCTGAATAAATGGGTTATCAGAAGATAACTGGAAAAAAAATTAAAAAAAATAAAATGGTTCTATTGAGATACAGTGGCTGTTTATGCAGGCATTGCGTGGCATTGCGTGATGCCTGCAGGCATTGCGTGGTGCCTTCAGAAACTTCGCCGGAAAGGTGCGTACAGGGATCGGAACGGGGTCCTGATGCTTCATAAAGGCACAGGAATCATGGCTCTATGATAGGTACATACTACCATAAGCGCCCTGATTCTCACGTATAAACGGAGTTATTCTTATTACTAAAATCCGACAAGTACATTTTAACCTATGCTTGCCGGATTTTAGAGGGCACGCGCCTGTTTCCACAATTTTTATTATTGAATATATATGTATATACATATATATATACATATATATATATAATAATAACCTTGTTTGTTGAAACATGTTATTTCAACATGTTAATTACACATTACGTAATTAACATATATGTATTGGTACAGTACATAGTTAAAGTCCGTTTTCAAATAAAAGGATTTAACAATGTGTTAATTAAACCACTCATGATATTTTATCTACAGTAACATGGACATACATGTATGATCCGGAATTTTTAGGTGGGGACACTGTATCCGCTAGTGTAATCCACCACGTACCCTAGCATCCAAGCTTTTATGAGGCGCCGTAATGCTTTTTAATACAATTCAGTGATATCACCTATTTGAATGAGTGATATCACTGATTCGAATAGGTGATATCACTGATTCAAATTTAAATGAGTGATATCACCTATTCGAATCAGTGATATCACCTATTCGAATCAGTGATATCACTGATTCAAATAGGTGATATCACCGATTCAAAACGAAAGGGTGATATCACCTATTGAATGGGTGATATCACCTATTTGAATAAGTGATATCACTAATTCGAATAGGTGATATCACTCTTTCAAAACGAATGGGTGATATCACCTATTCGAATCAGTGATATCACTCATTCAAATAGGTGATATCACCCTTTCGTTTTGAATCAGTGATATCACCTATTCGAATCAGTGATATCACCTATTCGTTTTTACAACAAGAAAAATACAGACTTCCCCCAAGAGTATTATCACGGAGAACGTTATACGTCACTGGTATTATATGGTGTTGCTAACGGTTAGATAATAACTGTCCATTGTGTTTCTCAGTGTAATTGGTGAAGTGTGTGTTTATTTACAACTTGAATTACTGTATCAAATATTAGAAAAGGCATAGAAAATGAAATTATATTTTGCGGGGTTGGGGTGGTGGTGGGGTGGGGGTGGGGGCAGCAGTACCGCATTTTCTGGATCGATCCCTGAAGGGGTATGTTTGGTAGGGTGTATAACCCTTCTGCTGTGTGGGGGAGGGGGGAAATGTCCGCATCTATTGCTGCAAGAGCTGATGCGACCATAACATTAAAGCCGGCCATAATATGCCGATGACGAAACAACCTGCCAAATGTTGCAACAGACGACGATTTTGAAGGTCTGTCTATTTAGTTACGTGGACCCTGGATGGGATCAGTCATTTATACAGAGTTTATTTCTGAATTGGTAATCGGTGATATCACTGATTCGAATAGGTGATATCACCCATTCAAAATGAATGGGTGATATCACCTATTCGAATCAGTGATATCACCTATTCGAATTGATGATATCACCCATTCGTTTTGAATAAGTGATATCACTGATTCGAATGAGTGATATCACTGATTCGAATAGATGATATCACCCATTCAATAGGTGATATCACGCATCAGAATGAATCGGTGATATCACCTATTTGAATGCGTGATATCACCTATTCGAATCAGTGATATCACCGATTCGAATAGGTGATATCACCAAATGGTATTAAAAAGTAATACGGCGCCCCATAAGCTTTTGATATACCAATAGACTGATTTAGATCTCTGAAATTGACATTTAAGATGAAAATCATGTTATTCCTTTTTTTGCGTGTGTAAAACATGTACTGAACTCAGATACAAAATGTTCAATATTTTAGTTTAATGTATACAGGGACTGAACAAGTCCAGATTTATATAAATCTTTACAATGCATGTTAATGATAATGAATGACAATGTAAAAGTACATGCCTTACTCTTATTGGTGAAATGTTTTTCAAGGAGTTTTGCAAATGATTATGTTTTAATCTTGTAAAACGTATGAATAAATAGATAGATCTATGAAGAGAAATGTTCACATTAAGAAACCGAAAGGAAGGGAGCTTAGATATGTGTAGCATAGCATAGCGAAATTTTCTCTTCGTAGTCTCTATCCGGCTTAGTGTTTACCATAGGTGCATCGATAGGTCATACTTTAACGCGTGAAAAGCGCTGGTAGCAAATTCTTCATGAATAAATGTAACCAGTTGACTGGTTTAAATAGTATGGTTAACACTAAATCTTGTAACTGGCATTTGAACAAAGCATTTAGCATTGAAAAAACATTGTCGAATGGTGCACAGGAATCGGACATATTGTAAACGCATGTGATACATCACGTTGACTATCCACTACTAATGTATTAAAATATATATCTTTATATCAAATTATATACAAATGTGGATCTATATATGCGGATACGGTATTTACAATACGTCCGATTCCTTTGAATGGCGTGCCGGCTCACTCAGAACTCTGACCGTCGGCTATCATCGAGAAGTCAGTTAATTAGACCAGCTATATTTTAGTCTCTAACAAAAACAGGAAACATCTTCAAATAAGGTTCAATGTGCCTACGTGCGATCTAGAACAACACATTACGTAATTAATTGTTTAAGCATATTAGTATTTTGTTTTGCTTGTTTCAAATCAACTGACACCAAGAATACTGTCGTAAATATTGTGTATAGACTATAAAACAAGATGTCTGCGCCCACGAAATTTTGACATATTTGTTGGCGACTGCAAAATAAAAGCGTATACTCAACTGAGACAAACATAAAGCGTGTAAAAGTATTGTATTTTATTATCACTTAAAGATCTTCATTTGTATAACCGTATTTACATTTGTATATCATAACATTCACATGACATCATCAAAATAATTTGACCAATCAGTGATCAATAAAAAAAAACACCTCCACATTCTGGTAGGGGGTAAACTCGGTGTTTATCCTTGGGGCTCAACTGACTTTAGCCCTTTATAATACTAGTTTGTAGTGATAAGTATATTAAAAGCTTTGTTTTTTGTGTACATCTATGTATCTTCTTTTGGTGTTGTCTGATTTTAAAACACCAATAAGGATACATTTAATTTAAATGATGGTCTAATATTTTCATTTTTCATATAGAGATTGAGGATAAAGTCCGAGTAAACCCCTTTATTTTCACCTACTGAATATCTTGACCTACCGGAAGTCATTGTGTCCGCCAGGTTCGCTGCGCTTCTGACCTGTGTACTTCAGCGCGAGGCATGTCGGGATTGAACTACTTTCACAATGGCGGCGTTAGAAGGTTTTGTAATTTCGCGACCAGTGATTTTTCTAATTTTTCCTAAATTTACAAGGTAATTCGTTTCAAAATGGCATTTGCCTATAAACCGATACTTGCTATGCCTGTCAAGGGGTTAAAGTCATGTCTAGCATGTGATAAAAGTACGTCAGGACATGTAAGAAGCTTAAAAAATGTAGCCATGCGAATGATATTGACGGCATATATAATGATTTACTGTCAGTTTTGAATGTACAATTGTCCAAGGATATGCCAAACATTTTTATATGTGATACCTGCTTACGAATCGTTTAGAAGGTCGTCGAAATGAGAGCCGCTTGTCAGAGACATCTGCTAAACACAGTGCCTATTTACTCCCACTGCTACATGTACAGGTATGCTCGCTCATCTATATACCGGTGTACACGTCATAAAATGGATCCAGTTGAATGCGAAAATATAATGATTTAAAACTATGTGTGCTAGGTCTTAGGATGATAAAATAATCCAATATGAAATAGGTTAAACCTATAGGACGAGCACAGTTCATGTCTGATTATGCAGTATGTGCAAGTCTACCTGTAAGTGTATGAATCGTGACATACCACCTCCACCCCAACACATTTCAATTCGTTCCCAGACAGATATGACATGGACCGAACTTCGAAATGCTATCTAGTCATGATCCAGTCTGGATCGACAACGGCTGAATCACCCACCGTCATGAAAACTAGACAAATGTGCAGCCGAATCGGGACTCAACCCCGGGACCTTTTCGTTCTTCCTACTTCCGGACTACCTTTCCGATACTCTACCTATCGAGTTAATTGAGCTAATCGGTCATACTATCATACAGTAAAAAGCAACATGAATTTTTGCTAGGATCAACTTTATGGGCAATATTTCTGTAAAGTTTCATGAAAATCCATTAAGTAGTTTCAGAGGAGTAGTCGCTACAAATATAAGTTTACAGACAGACGACGGACGCCGCACCACGGCATCAGCAGAGATCAGTCGAGCTAAAAATCATTGAGTTTGACAGATAGTTATTTTATTCATTTACTGAATTGTGGCATTCATTGGATTCTTTTTGTCGACTTCATTAATTGATATTTTGGTATGTTTGGATACAATTATAACATATTCACTCACCATGGCGAGCAGACAAGTGGAAGTGTCCTGCCCTGGATCATTACAGCTGGTATGGGATGTTGGAAACAGCATCTTTAATCCATCATATGAGCAAAGCTGAATTGGGACTTTACGGCACACCAACACAAGAAAGGTTATATGGTGCCAAACAGGGATGAACATACCAGGCTCATCCTCCATTTACATCTAGATAAAATATGGAAACTGGACCTAGAACCTTTTTAGCAAAGATGAGATGTCACTACAGAATAACACTCTCCTCAAGAAGAGAAAGTGTTTTTATCCTATGTATATATTTAAATGGTTTTCTATGACTTGACATGTACATTTTTTCTGTCAGGCATTTAAAACCTGCATTGGATAATTACACAAACATCATTTACATGTGACTGCAACATTAACATATCATCTGGACTGCTGTGAAATGGATTTAGATAAAGAGCAAAGACAATGTCAACTACAAAACAGCTGTATCACAGTGGAAAAAAAAAGAAATATATATATCCTTTGTATGTTTAAACAATTGTGTGTGACTGATAGTATTCTGTCAGCTTTGGATGGCGGTTTACATCTGAAAGCATTGAAGTTGTTGGATAATCCCAATTATAAATTTAAAGGGACACATGGGAATCTTGTTTTTTTATTATATAATATATACTTTTCCCACATATATGCAATTGTTCAGTCATTTATATTAATCAAATTGACTTTGTTTTTGTATATTACTAACTATTGGTGATATTGCAGCAATATTATATGTAAACCTTTGGTTGCCAATTAAAACTGAACATTTTATGTCAGACTCAGACCCGAATTGTATAATGCTAAGCAGCTTCAAGATTGCCTTGTGTTAACACAGTTAATTTATACGGTGGTAACATTGCTCATTGGATTACAGAAAATATAGAATGCCATTATGCTAATATGTTACACCATTTTATTTTTGTTTTTCATTTTTGCATAAAATGGTTTAGGTTTGCTCTGTTCAGAAATAAAATCAGTTTTTGTATGTTTAAGCAATTTAATAATTTGATCTAAAAAGGCCCCAACATAGTATGTGTTTGAAGGATATACTTTAGTTAATACTTACGATTGTCATGAAAGTCTGTTCTGTCTTCAATGTGATGGAAAATCCATGGGCAGATGTAAGTGATGAAATACATGATTGTAGAAATAACATGCTTATCCCAAATCACTATCCAATTGCAAATGCAGAACTTAAATACACACTTGCAAGATGGATAGTTTCATGTGATAGCAAGAGGTCATGACTATGTCCCATTTCCTTTATGGGCTGGCACAAATGCTAGCTGCAGACTGCTGTTATCACCTTATGAGTATCTGTGCTGGTTTCTTGCTATACTTAACTAGGGTATGCAGATGCTAAAATATAAAATACATAGCAAGTATAGGTACATGTACATTATCACTGTGTAGCATGTACATTATCACTGTGTAGGAGGTATAATGAAGAATGAGTTATTTCTATTTCTTTCTACTGACACTGAACACAATCAATTTTAATTTAATGTCGAGGCAGCCTCATTTCCGAAGAAGGTTGTGTTAGTTTTTTGTATCACTGATTAACACTCTTTAATGTGCATATGGAGTAACCTGTTTCTACAATACACTGATCGATACATGATTACCTGCATACATAAAAGGTCTACATTACTTTATTATTTTAAAAAGTACTAGTATGCCATATACATTGCTTTGGCATAACTGTAACTACCCATAGACTGCAATAGCTACCTCAATACAATATCGACAGCTGATGATACTGAACACAGCTACATGTTGAATAACTGAATCCTAAGTAACCATATGTCTGCCATAGCTCAGTAGGTATAGTGCAAGTATTATACTGACAAAAAGTCGCCGCAACTACATCATCAGTGTTATTATTTACTGGTCCTTTGGGATAATCAGTCCATTCTGTGTAGCTTTAAAGTAGAATATAAATATCGCTTTAGTCGGTGCTAGGAGGCGTGAGAGGTGTTGCATATTATAATTACCTCTCACGAACAGACTCAATAAAACTGAGTCTGCAACTTTTCTCTCTTGTTTGTGTTTGTTGCTTCCAAGGGATCACCTTTTCAGTACTTATTTACATATAGAGATGCATAATGTTACGTTGAATAAACCACATTAAACATTGTATCATTAACAGAAAGCAATAACATTCATTTAAAAATTATTATTCTGTGATTAAATCCATCAAATTATCTGTCATGACAGTAAAATTGACCGTATTTTAAATTGAATGTACCCATATTGGTGTTTTAAACTGAGATAGTACCAAAAGATGATTCATAGCTATACATATATATTCAATATATCTATCTATTTTCCTTTAATGCCAAACCCCTGCTGGGGACCTAGGCATGCGTCGTTATACTGACAAAGACTGTTAGTATTTTAAAAATATATTTAAAAGAAATTTAAAAGAAACATTGAAGTTTTTGGATGTTAGTTTTAAAAATAAAAACATACATTGAATTTATGGTGAGATATGTTTAATTCTGCTGACTGCAGAATTGAACTGTTCTATATTCGTTAATATAGGGATGTCAGGAGCTAATGAATTCCAGTGAAAGACTGTTCTGGGGAAAAAGGAGAATTTGTAGTAGTCAGTGGTTGCGTCAATTAATTTGAAAGCAAGCGAGTGTGAATGTCGGGATCGTCTGTTCGTCAGCGTCATGTAGTCTTCTAGAGGGATAGCTACCAGGTCATTTGTGATCTTGTAACATAGGGAGAGTCGACTGTCAATATGTCTTTGGTCTAGTCTTCTCCACTGGAGGGACTGGAGCATCTCAGTGACACTACTGGTCCTTGTTCTGCCCAGCGCTGTACGGCCTCGATCGATCAATACAGGAAGACGAAAGTGTACCAATATTTCGTATAATGGCACACTTTTCAAATATATTTTATGGTATATGCTTAGAACCCCTAGTTGGACATTCTGTAACTAATACATGTTGTATCTCCTATTGATATCATCAGTGAAGTAAGAAGAGAGTATCTCTTCTTACTTCACTGATATCATTGAGCATGAATGTCATTTTATTTTGCTTGTAAAATATTTTGTCAAAAAGTCTGTCTCCTCCCACAAATAAGTCAAACAAACTTACTTTCTTCTATTTTTGTTTCTTCTTGCCAAATATTTTTTGTCTCAAACAGTTCCCACTCCCCCACCCCTCCAATAACTGAAACGTTTCTACGACAATGTATCCAACAATATCAAATATGGGCCATGTAAAAAGGTGGTGGGTGGGGTTGAACATATCATAAAACTGACATAACTTCCTTATTTTTAGGCCCATAGACATCAGATCGGTTTTAAATCAAACAACAGACAATATGCTGTTCAGCAAACCACGTTAAAAGAGAAAGAGACGCCTATTTTAGGTTCCATTGACGATAAAGCATGTTGTTGACACCTACCTGCAGATTCGACCCGCTATCACACCTTTGGAAGTTTGGTGCAAATATCTTATTTAAAGCATTATTTACTGAAAAAGTATGTCATTCAGATAAATTATACCTTTGCGCATCGATCCCTCACCTCGGTCACAGTTATTATAGCATACTTTTGAAAATAATTGACATCGGATAGGACTACGTACTTCGATTTTATTATACAAAATAATCACTTGCGGTAATGCGGAATAAGCAATAGCGGTAATGCGGTGCGGAGGTAGACAAAAGCCATATTTTGCTGTGATGCGTCTTAGTATAGAGGCCTATCGTCAGTTGTGACGTAGCCGGTGTATGTATAGAATGACCGGAAGTTGACCAGATGTGAAAGTTATGATATTCATATAATTAGCCAATATAATTGTTAAATCGTTTTCGCGAAATATACAGTGCTATGGGGGGTATAGAATCACTTGGGTTAAACGTCTAATTTTAAAACGAAAGGAAAATGTTTATTTAATTTCTGATTTAGATTAACCCTTTTAGTTGTATGATAGCAAAATTTCTAAAATTATTGTCCTGAAACTGTGATTTTTTAATAGGCGTTTTTTGCAACAATATTTACATAATTTCATTTTATCCTTAAAAGTGCCAAACTTCAACAAGTTACCTTAATTGATGATTGCATTTTGACTTTTGTCCCTAACATTGGTTAAAACAGCAAATATTTATTTCCGAGTTTATTGTGACAGTATGAATTGTTCGTTTCAAAAACACACTTCATTCAGGTAGTATAAAATCATTTTTTCTGAGAGGTGTTGCACGTAGTGATATATTTTGCAAGGAAAAATGTCCCAAATAATTTCACCGTTGAATAAATGTATGTATATGATATATCTTCAAGCCTGGAAAGTTTTAAAATAATCTAAAATATATGAGCTGAGAAAATTGAATTTAAACAGGAAATGATTCTTTACTACCAATGATTCTATACACCCCAAAGCACTGTCCTCGCGTATGTTTGTAATACATGTAAGGTAATATATGATGGTCGATTTTTATGGTGGAGGCAGACCGACCAGTCACCACTTTTCCTTGGTAGAAGTTAGAACCAGTACTGTACATCTCCTGCCATCTGTAAAAATCGACACTTCCTCACAAGTCCAGCTCCCAGTGGGATTCGAACCCGCAGCGGTGAGAGGCGAAGGTTTACAACGCAAGATCGTCAACCATTCGGCCACGGAGATGCTCATTTGAATAATACAATATTATTTTCGATAGCCCCGATTATCTTCAGCGACTGGTTATAATAATGTGCGTCATAAAAATCTGTATATTGCCCTGAGCAGGTTGCGTGATCACGGATTGACAGATTGACTGGCTAAGTTTGGTAAACATCTCGTGCAAATATTTTTATGACAGATTGTTCTAAAACGAATACGTGAGCTACCATTTTGAGAACTATGATGTCATTATATAAGTTCTAAATTATCATACATGGCATACCGGTATTGATAAACATCATTTAAAGCAAACACGTAAGGCCAGACAGAAAAATATATGTGTTTCCGGTTGCCAGATTTTTAAAAAAGATTTGTTCTGAATGATGATTTATCACATAGTGTCACAGGGTCGATCTTAAACCTTACATGATTTTACAATGAATAAACTATCTACATTGATCCAGCATGTTGCTTTTGATTTATTATCCTTTTCAGTCTAAGGGAAGTAATCTTCTTATATTTGACCAGCATGGGAGTGAAACATAACACCATTCTATATTTTCGGTAATCCACTGGGCACTGGTGGTATAACTATGCAAATTATTACAGAATTACACAGCAAAAGTGTAAAATATTTAAGCCATATGATCTGCTTGGAATGTCATATGATACGCTCAGAGTTTACATTTATCTTTCATGTAAACAATAAGACGCTAATAAAGGCATAATCTAATCTAAGTAAAATGCATGTTAAACAATGATTTCAGGTGTCCTATTATTTGTAACAGGAATGTGTAATTTAACGGGCTGTCTTATATATAGAGGTAAATTGACAACATCACAGAGAAACTTTCTCGTTCTATCATCAACTTGTATGGGTTTTATGAGATAAACATGATAAAGAGATATCTTGCTAAAAATATAAATGAAAAAATGCCTGCCAACCTAACCTATATTTTTAGAGCCTGCAATAGGAAACACACCTGTTTTTCTTTTTGGCATAAGTATAACTATTTTTCATACAATTGCTGTTCTTCCTCCTGTAAATCAGTAAGTTATCATATTCATATAATTACGGTTATTTAGATCTATGATGTCATAGCTCTCAAAATTGCAGCTTCTGTATCAGTTTCAACAGAACCTTTAAGTGAACCTATTTTCTTTGTTCATCATATTACAATTTTTATAATTCTTTTTCTAGATTTTCAGAACTCCCAGTAATAAGATTGTTTGGCTGTATGCCTGCATACTTTTTAAGTAGACAGTCGTGAGGGAAAAGCCCAGCTTGTGCTTCTAGAGACTGGTAGTGCATTTATGCATAGTAGGTACACAGGTCAAATGTCCAGGTCAATTTACCTTGAAACTGGTTAAATTTGGATCAAAGACTTACATTCTAGTGAAAACATGTCTGTGTCCAAGGCACTCATTTGGCCATTTTTGTGGCCAGAAATAATACTTTGACCTTCATTGCTACCTTGAACTTGTCCCTAGGTTGGCTGGAGTTGAACTTGACACTTCCTCAACATCTGGCTAACCTTTTTGCCACATGTCTTTATGATCCAGTTATATTGCTGAGGTAAGGTCCGGACATGAGTTTGATATTTGATAAAACCTTAATCCTTGGATGGAAGGAGTTGTAAATGACACTCTGTGTGGTGATCCTTTCTGCATAATATCTTTTTGATCCAATCCAGTCAATAGGTCAAAGGTCAAGGTCAGTGTGAACTAAACTGTTCTCATTTTCTACAGGCTGTCTCAAATACAGTCATAATATTAACAAACCCGTGTATGTTTGTATTGGGGTTATTCTGCGTTTGGAGTCGATGGGACAAAGTGAACATAACAGTCCTTGTTTATTACAGGGGTGTCTAAGCTACAGCCAAACTATAAACAATCTAGTGACCTCAAGTTCTAGGTTTAGGATCGACAATGTCCAGTACACAGGAGGATGAGAAGAAGGCATTGTTGCGGAAGAAGATACAAAAGCAGGTGGAGGGTGAGGAGAAGGCATTCAGGATTGTGGAGAGGCTCATTGACAACCCCATATCTGAAGAATTCTTTATTGACTCGGTATGTACATATGCTAACCCCATATTAGAGGAATGGCTCATTAATTAGTATATTGAATTCCTACATGTACCTTGTACAGGAATTTTATTTACCTCCTACAACGTAACTATAAAATGCCACAAAACTTCTACTTATATAACATTAGTGAATACATTAACATTTTTAGTTTTGACTAGACCACTGGTCTAGTAGTTGGGTAAAATCACTAGACCTGCTCAAAAATACTATTTTAATTTGAGTTTCAGTTTTTTTTCATGAGTTTTAAATGCATTTTGAAGGTATCTCCACATTTCTTATATATATGCAAGATTATCCAGGCACATAAAAGCATCTTAATCACAACTTTCCTTTTAAAAAAATACAGAAAACACTCATTATGATTACTGAGGCAATGGTTAATATAATACCCTACATGCCCTGTAGGCATTTATTGAATCTATGGACATATAAGGTTTTTAAAAGATTAGGTTAGAAAGTGCTGTCCCTACACAACCTATTGATTTATAAGTTTATTTCTTAATATTTGAACAACTTTTTTACTTACCCATCGGACAAACATTTGGTAGCCCGGATGGATTTTTACTGGCCTCGGTCTACTGGACTAGTACTGATTTCGAGCCCTGTATATATATATATATATATACATAATTATTTACATCATTGTCATACGATGACGTAGTTATACTATGTTGCTTCCGACTTCTCCATAACACACTCAGCAATCAGAACTGCCTCATGGGTCGTCGATTTCTGTAATTCACGAAAGTTTACTGAAATTGCTGAACGAAAAGACCCAGCTATGTTTAGACGTTAATTTGCATATTTATTAAACTAATGTATTACGATAAGGACTTCAAGTTAAACACAATATTATATATATTATGAAAACTAAACCCTCAAGTGTGTTGCATAATCCATCCCATTTCTTACAATATGTAAATAAAAATAAATACAATGGATAGAGCATGTCGGTCTTTTTTTTATTTCTTGTCTGTTTAGAACTTATTAAAAACTTGATCATGTATGTATTGAAACACCTTTTGGATTTAACATGGTTAGTAAACAGATCTGATGATAGAGTCAGCGTGGTCTTGATACTGGAGGAAAACCATTCCTCAGTTAAAACCTATGTGTCTGACTGAGCTATCAACATACCCTCTATCTTACAAAGCTAGACAGGGAATCAAATCCAGGTTGCGTTGGTTAGAAGTGAGTGTGCTACCAAAGTCCATGCCAGCGTCCCTCCCTCCCATGGTATAAAATATGAATGTGCTTTTTTTTTTATAGCTACAGTTCATCACACCGAGTCACTACAGCGATGTCACTGAGGAGAGAGCGATATCACACACGTGTGGATATCCATTATGTCCCAAACCTCTCGGAAAAGTAAGTCCATTATAATTACATTTGTAATTATTTACTTGCAGGTGATTCGAACGTAAAGCAATTTGACCACTGAAAAACAAGATCTAGCTAGTATTCAGTTAAAAAATGTTATCACTCAGTTTATAAGAAATTTGAAACAATTTGGTACTGATAAAGTAAAAAGGGCCACAGCTGGACCTCTTGAAGAGGTCTATAAAGTAAAAAGGGCCACAGCTTGACCCCTTGAAGAGGTCCATGACATTATAATTGATGATATTCATCATAACTGGTCTACATAGATTATATCGTAATGAATTGCTCCTATGAAGCTTTCTTTTTAATATTATGAATGTTCAATGTTGCTCCATATAGGATGATGCTCGAATATTATTATTGAACGAGTTGAATACCGTAATGTTATTTTTGATGCGAGGCTGTGCTAAGCATTATATCAATTTTATTTGAGTTTAAAAATTCAGTATTAAATAGGCACGAATTTGAGATTATTTTTATCACATTATCATTATCATATGAGGACGTTGCATGTCTTGGGAACGTCAATTTCCATAATCCAGTTTTTTTAACAGTTATGGAAAATTGAATGATCTCAATGGAAAAGACTGAACGATGATTCTGCATTCATTTGCATATTTATTACACTAGTGTATTCTAGACTGCATAATCATGCCTGCAGCCACACTGAGTCACAATGAGGAAAAGTGATGGCTGCCATACTCGCAACCACAAAAAAAAAAATGTGCATCACTGCTGAAAACGTGAATAAATTCTAATATTTTCTTCTTAAATTTACACTATTTTCTATTTACTATTGAGACACATTGGACGTTTGAAGTTTAGTCGAAATTAAACACTTTTTTTAAGCCCCCACCACTAGATGGTGAGTTATTGCTCTTAAATTATATTCGGGAATCTGATGATGACCATTTTGTAATATTTTCTGATTCCCTTTCATCTCTTCTAACACTGGGTAATATGAAACATGATAACCCAGTTATGCTTCAGCTTTTAGAAAAGTACAATTCTCTTATAGTTGATAATGTTATTATTTTCTGCTGGCTTCCAAGCCATGTTGGAATACGTGGTAATGATAGAGCTGATAGTGCTGCTAAAGCAGCATTAAGTTTACATATATCTAATGCTAAATTACCTTTTACTGATTTTAAAAGTTGTATTAACACATTTATTCGTAACTCTTGGCAAGCCGCTGGGATTTGTCAGTTAACAATAAACTCCATTCATTTAAACCGTTACTTGGAGAATGGCGTTCTTCTAGTACACCCATTCATCGAGAAGAAGTTGTCCTAGCCCGGTGCAGGATAGGCCATACACGTTATACTCATTCATATTTATTACAAGGTGAGCAATTACCATAATGTATACCCTGCTTTGCACCATTAACGGTCAAACACATCTTGTTGGAATATGTAGACTTTGATCCTATGCATCAAAGGTACTACAATGTTAATACTATGAAAGAGTTATTTGATACTATAGATTTTAGTCTTGTTTTAGATTTCCTAAAGAAATCCTATATAAATCATTATAATGTGTTCTTATATATATTTACTTGTTTATATACCCATTGACGGGCATTTTTTGATTTACATATATAGTTTATATTACTACCATATCATCCCTTAATTTTTTAATAGTTTTATCTTTATATATTTACATTAATTTTTTAATTACTACTTAATTTTTTCATCTTTCATCAGTTTTTGCGCACAATATGACCTATTTATGTGTTGACGTGCCATAAAACACCATTCATTCATTCATTTGTCCGGAGCATAAGTAAAAAACTACTAATGGAACTGCAAATTGAATACTGGTGGGTGACACAAGGCCATATGATAACATAAGGATACATTTTGGGGAGGATATATTTCGGGGAGCATCCGTCAGTTCTTTAGATTTTCTTATTTTGTCAATATTCCGCTGATTGTTTTCAGTGGGGTGATGCACCCCACTGAAAACAATCAGGACACACTTCTAGTTTCAACAGAATGAATCAAGTGAAGATAAATATATATGATACGTTTATATTCCAGGTCCTTAAACAGAAGTACTTTATCTCAACAAAAACCAACAAGGTTTACGACATAGAGGGCCGAAAGGTAAACTTAACCTTACTAAAACACCACAATATTAAAGGAACCCATGGCATTCTTGAAGTATTTTAATATCAAGCAGTAAACAAGTAAAGTGCATATGTGTACCTATAATATTTCCTTGCAAGTTCTGGAAAATGATTGCTACACAGAATTATTAATTCATGTATGTTCACTAGTGATGTACCGATCATCAGTTTGTTAGGCATCCGATTACGATGATCGATTATGAAAGTCTATAATCGATCGTTGGTTAAATATAAAAATGCACTTAATTAATGTTCAAAATAGAAATAAACATGATTTCCCAGGAGACAACACTTGTGAAAATGAACATATAAACAAATAAACATTTTTTAATCAGAATTATTTTGCCGATGAAATGGCAATAAGACACAAGACAGGAAAGAATACATGTTTAATCAGAAATAATTCTAAGTTCAAGTCCTCTCTCAAACTCAGATTAACGTACACATGTTATGCTTCATATTGACCGACCGATTATTATTGTTTTTACTGACTGTTGTTTTGGATCTTCGAGTCTAATCATTGTGGTTTTAAGAATTCCGTTCTAGTCAGTGCTAAGGGCCATTAGAGTGCATTACATCAACATACCTTACTTCTCATAAGCAAGATTCAATAAAATGAACCATGTTTAACCCTTAACCCCCTACATATATATAATGGACTGTTCTTTCTTTGAATTAAGACCATTTCATTTAAGTGAGAAAGTGGTGTTTTGGGGAAAATGACTTGTAACTCGCAGGCTGATCTGGGTTTACAATGGACGTAAAGGCTATTATAGTTGTGCTTAGCGGGTTAGGGTTAAGTACCAGTTGGATGACGTGTCTTGATGTCATCACTATCTTGTTGTTATGATAGTAGGCATGTAAATTATATACAGTTTAATTAACATTGTTGAAGTGATACGGGAAATAATTCACGAGTGAGAAAGATTCTTGCGATATAGAAACGAGTGCGGTTTCGCACAAGTTTCTATATCGCAAGAATATTTCTCACGAGTGAATTCTTTTCCGTATCACGACACAGATGTTAATTAAACTATATAATATATATTCTGTGATGAATTTCTTTCCAATCGTCTTTTGACACAAGTATTCCTTCTTCTGTCACTCCTTTGGCGACAGCGCGGAGTTATATCATGACGTCAATTTGTGACGTCTATCGTTTAGTTCATAACATTTGGCTACTGTGCTATCTTGCGCACTAGGCGAGATAGCACAGTAGAGGCAGGGATATGTTACAGATTTTCTCAAACTGGGAAATTTCTATAATTCATCACAAAATATATAATATAACCTTTTCTTCGCAGAATTTCTGTAGCAGTCAGTGTTATAAAGCTTCCATCTACTTAGAGCAGCAGATCTCTACAGAACCAATCTGGACACGAAGGAACCCCAGAAAGATTGATTTACTTCCCTTGGATATGAAGACGTAGGTGCCAAACTATGATGTATGGAAGCATGTATATACAGGCCCTGTTCCATTCAAGGTCACAAAAAATGCACCCGATTTACGTTTCAAATTTAATAGATTCATTTTGTCTGTCGGATGATGAGACAGTCTCATGTGTCGGAGTCTGGCATTCGAGCATGTCAAAGAGCCATATGAATCTATTCGGTAGTACAGTCAAACCTGTGTTAGTGGTCACCTCTATTAAGCAACCACCTGTCTTAAGCAGCCACATTTGCTGTATCCCGTTCAAACAATGTTAATTTAAATCAACCTTTATTAAGCAGCCACCTGCTTTAAGAGGTCACTACTTGTCGTTCGCTTGAGTGGCTGCTTAAGACAGGTTTGACAGTAAAAGAGCAGATACCAGGATTCATATATGTGTCTTTCCCTTCTCTGTGGAGCAGCTGTAACCAGTAATGTGTCGATGAACCATCAGTTCCATTTGCAATCTTTATAATTATATTTCAGTTGGTTTCATGAATACTTTCCAATATCGTTTCACTGCAATAAAAATGCACACCCCCAAAATGCATTTATCAGCATATTCATTGATGGGAATATCAGTAATGAATAATATAATTAAATTCCCTCAACATTTCATTAGTGCTATTTATATTTCATGGATGCTATGAAAACCTTAAAGGGAGGTAATTTGATGATTTTTGATAATCAAAAGCTCTTACCTGCACAATCAGTGTTGTATTTTTGTGTGATTTTTTTCGAAATCATAAAGAGAATATTGTCTTGGACAAATTGAGGTTATGTTTGTAGATTTTGTATGTTTTTACTAAAAAATGCATGGTTTAAGAAAAAGTGGGATAACTCCCAGTCCCTTGTGTACTGAACTTTTCACAAAAAAAATTTGTTTGGACTATTGGTGGTGGTCGATCTAATTATTCTATATACATCATTTATTATTTTCTGTTTTGCTGTCTATATAATAAGGGATGGAAAAATGGGTACTTTTTGTTTTTGCTCAGTATTGATTCTTATAACTGCTTATAACTGCTTATAACTGACACTGGGTACAGATATATGGTGAATAAATAATTGATAACAAACTGTGTGTCCCCGATAGTTCAGTTGGTAGAGTACTAGCCCAATAAGCTTTGTTCTAACATCTATATTATGTTAACTTACCATTTTCAAGTCAGAGGTCAAGGTTGCACAAGTCAGAGGCAAATGTCACAGACTATGGATACAGATGCAGCTTTGCATATCTGCACAACCTTTAAGTTTGCAAGTGCAGTTTTAATTTTGATAAGCCATCTTTGAGTAAATTTGCATCCCAGTTCCTTGCTGGAGAGCAAGGACACTGGGTATTTTGACCTTTGACATTGAAATAGAACATAAAACAATTAAAAACTTTCGTCTGATTTCAGAGGCAAGGTTGGCGAGGAGGTACTGGTCAGTAAGAAGGTAGAAATGAAAGAAGAGCTTGCAAGATTAGAGAGACTGGACAGATATCAGGAATCACTGAAAGAGAGACAAGAAAAAACAAAGAATGAAATGGATGGAAAAGACAGAACTAACATAAGTGAAAGCAGTCCTATAAATGATTTTGATGGTAGTGATAATGATAAGTCTGTGTATACCTTAGATAGGGCATTGAACGACATGAAAATAGAAGGGGGCGATGGAGAGATCAGAAAGGGGGATAACTCCAGAGTTAGTAAAGCAGAGGTGTCTAACAGAGAACACTCTTCTGCTGTTAAAGATGTTTCTTGTCAAAAGGGAGATCTGCTCTCTAGCAGTGATAAAACAGAATTACCTCACAATGAAACTAAAGACGCATCTGACAAATCTTTTAATGAAACTAAGAAAGCTCCTAAAGAGAAATCGTCGAAATCAAAACCCAACCAGTCAAAAACTGAATATCTAATGCAGTTGTTAGATAAAAGAAAATCACTTCTGTCTAAGATGGTGGACATTCAGCCAAGTGTTACAGAAAGCTCGGGTGAAAACAAAACTAACCTCGCTGATAAAGGTTCTAAAAAAGAGAACGTACAAATGCAGTCGTCAGACAGTGACACACAGACTATACCTAACAATCGAGTAACACACATAAATGAAAGTGAAAATATTCACATTGTTGAAGTTGATAAGAGAGATGCAATATTACAATCGAACATTGCGCCTATTTCAAAGAAACTGGATAAACCCATAACAGAAATTGGTATAAAACATTCAGACAAAACGGATGATAAAGCTAGCGGAAGGTTCTCGAGACCTACTACAACTTTAGAACTGATTTGTAGAAGTGTTCAGTCATGGATGACATTGGAATCAATGGACTACCTTGCAGAAGGGGTAGATAAAGAGACAAGTGACGAACAAGATGAAAATATGAGTAAAAAATCCAAGTTTGAGAAACAATACAAGGCACTGGAGGCGAAGGTTGACGCGGAAGAGAGGGATTTGGGAGATTTGATAGGTTTGTTGTTTGATGTTGTTAAACCATAGATCTGCTGTGTGAGGAGGTTGTTGCCCTCTTTTCTGTTTATATCTACATTCAGATACTATACATTCCCACCAAAAGTAGGTCACTGTGTCAGACCTTGATCTACCGTTTACACTTAATTGATTCTGGTAAAGCTCCCTTTTTTGTGGTTATCCAGCAAAGCATTTTTAGGGTATACACATAGATTTTCTTCCTCTCTCTTTTGAGAACAGCTCAGTAACCTATGATAATGTATTTTGATGACTCGTTCAACTATAATTTAATTCATTTCAGCCTGGTTGGTTCTATTTAACTGAAATTAAACTTCCTGCAAAAGTCAAGTTGGCCAACATTGGGTGCATTCAGGGTTCTCTCATCGGCAACCACGTTGGTGAACTTTGGGTTACCAATGGCCACTGATGGTAACATTTGGTACAAATGATTGAGGCCTCAGTCGCGGGAAGATTGGTTACCAACGTTCTACCTATCGGCGAACCAACGTCGAACCGCGCTGACTGATGGTAGTCGATGATTACGGAGAGTGCTTTTGGTAACCGATGGGAGAACCCTGAACGCACCGCACCCATTATCAACAAGTGGGCCAAATGGCCCTTATTCTCTCACCTGACCTTAGCAAAGAGGAAAACAAGCTTATAATTTCACATCATAATTAAATCACGCAGTCGATGGCATGCCAACACAAATTCTTGGCACCCCACTTAAAGTGTTTAGGCCCAGCAAGTGTATATACGGTTATAGGGTGGGGATTCCAATGGTTTCCAAGTTATGACCCTGGTTATAAGGTGGGGATCTCAACAGTTTTCAAGACCTCTAGCTCATAAAGTTTCAGAAAAGAGCTTTTTTTTTTTATACGGATTTCCCTTTATAGCTCTATGTAAAACTGTGACACCTGGGGCGAGACCAGATTTGCCCCCAGGGTCACCATTTGAATAACTTTGTTAGAGGACCATAAGCTTATGGTAAATGCAAACTATTAAACTTCTGGTTTTAGTAGTTTCAGAGAAAACTGTTTTTAAAAAAAAATCCCTATAGAAGTCGATTTTCCCTAGTGACCCTGCGGTCAAACCTGGCACCACCCCAGAAGTCACAGTTTTACACAGAGTTGTATAAGAAAATCTTTAAAAAATCTTGCTAGAAACTGCAAGAGCTAGAGGTTTAATATTATGCATTTACAACTAGAATATGGTTCTCTACCAAGTTCATTCAATTGGTGACCCTGATGTTAAACTTGAACTGCTTGAGGGATTTTGAAATAACTGGGCACAAATGTTCACCATATCGAGACGATGTGCAGAGCGCAACTTCCAGCCACGTCCGTTCAAGGTCAAGGTCACACTTAGAGGTCGAAGGTCATATGCTGATAATGCATTATATTTCGTGTCCGCTCCATATTTCTTGAACTGCTTGAGGGATTTTTAAATAACTTGGCACAAATGTTCACCATATCGAGATGACGTGCAGAGCACAACTTTATGTTTTTGTTACAAAAACAACCCCGTCTAGTTCATCTTTACTTGCAGGTGAGGAATCGCTGGAAGAAGAGAGAGATACTTTCCCATCAGCCCCTGCTCCCCATTTTGAATTCCTGAAAGAGGAAGCGGAAGAAACCCAGCTACGTATCCAAGAGTTCATGAAGGGAAAATTAACGTATAAAATTGAAGAGAAAAATACTAAAAAGGTAATTATGTAGTCTGATATCAGAACAGCCCACCTTATCTTATTCGGACATTTCAAAGTCAAACGGTCTTGCCATATCTGATTTAAGTAGGTATGGGTCATGTCTGATTTAAGTAGGTATGGGCCATATCTGATTTAAGTAGGTATGGGCCATATCTGATTTAAGTAGGTATGGGCCATGTCTGATTTAAGTAGGTATGGGCCATGTCTGATTTAAGTAGGTATGGGCCATGTCTGATTTAAGTAGGTATGGGCCATATCTGATTTAAGTAGGTATTAGCTATGTCTTCTTTAGAATAATTATAAGCAAATCATTAGTTTAAAGGGAATGTAGGGATATCGCTAAACAATCATTAATATAGAGTTCTAAAAACTTGGTCAAGGGTGAAAGAATTATCATAATCAAATGATGAATAAAGAAGGTTCTTTTGAAATTAATGTAGGAGCCGACATTTTGAGAACTATGATACAGTTGTAAATTAACATACCGGTATATGGAATATTTATATAACTGATTTGTAGGGGGGAAATCACAGCAAAAGTATGGAAAGAATTTTGGATTTATTTGCAGTGATTTTCTTTGCTCTAAATGATATTTACCAATGTGCCATATCCATATACATGTATATGGTAATTTAGAACTATGACATCATATTTCTCGAAATGGAGACTCCCATATCCATTGTAAAACAACCTTTAAATGGTCATATATTGTTTATTATCCGATTTTGATAATTCTTACAACTTTTTCCAGCTTTTTCAGAACTCTCAATAATAAACATTGTTTGGCGGTGTCACTTGATTCCCTTTAAGTTTCAACATTTTTTGTTGCCGCCTGTGATCCAAGAAGACGCGCGTTATTATAAATATATCAAAATAAAAGACAGCTATTAAAACTGCACTCCTTATTTAATTTCGAAATAAGTTTTGTGATGAGTATCCATGATTTTGATGTAGTTCCAATCAAATTACCTTGAGGCCATCCTTAAAATGTGTTGGTTTGCTCTGCTCCGACCTACCCACTAAAAAGGAAGCTACCCAATTTTTTTTTTAACATTTAGGGGACATTTATTTGTAAGAAATATTTTAGGATCGCGTCGCAAATCTCACCAATATCGAGCATATAGCTGTAAATTTTCTTTTTTGGTTATATTATTATAAACCGATCTAAACTGAAAACATACTGTTAATGACACATTCAAACATATTGTATGAATAATACATATAGGACACTATGTTTTGTAAAACAATTTCACCACTGTCGGAGAACTAGGTTAACAGCAACAACAACAGAAGTCCTACCTGTCTCTTCCCTTTTAAGCCAAAGCCTGGCACTACAGAACTCATCGCTAAATCAATAAAAAATATATGAACATATAGTGAGGGAAAAAAGTTTTATCAAGTTTTTTAGATGAAATAATACTGTATGCAAGATATACTGAAATTTTGGACTTTTTGGGCTTGTCCCCTACGTTCATTTATTCGTTACGTCATTAAGATGTTCGACTATTATTGATGTGTGTTTAATAAAAAACTGTTACTATGGCAGTAGTCTCTTGCTTTCACAGCCAAAAATTTATTATTTCCAGGGTGCAACAAAAACTTGCTAAACATTTTTCCCTCAATATATAAATTATATGTATTAATTTTTATAACCATCCACATTTTCTGTGTCTGCTCCCATTCAAAAGCAGTCTATAAGTCGGCCATGATGCAATATTTTGGATAACAGAAGACATTTAGTTTTGTTCTGTTTACCATGTTTACACAAAAAGTTAATCCTGACAAAACTCGTGCTTGCAGTCTTAAAAAAGAAGTGGACAGTTAGTTTTTTTTTCCAGAGTTAGTTAATAATATCATAATATCATGATTTCTCGGTCAAAGAATATTCATAAGGTGAAATAAAATAATACCTGTGTTTACTGTAACGTTGTTGGGGAAAAAATGCGTCGGAAGGTAGGCTTTTTTTTTTTATTGCTCAAGAGGAATTAGATATTGCTAAATTTGAGTGGCAAACTTTATTTTATCCCGTATTGTACAGAAAATGCACTCGTAGTTTTTTGCGAGTGTGCTTGCCTATTTGCGCGTTGACAAACAACAATTGTCGGAATAATAAGGTCTTTTGATTTTTCTCAATAAAAGAAATGGAGATGGCACTGTTTTAAGGGTGTCGGTCAGGGTTCAGTAAACACAGATATTATTTTATTTGGCCTAGCTTAGCTATGGTTGAACCATATTTTCCAAAAGATTTGTATGTAAACTCAATTTTGCATATATGGGTGGGCGTGCAACTTCAAAAGTGTCTTCCTGATATCCCATGTTAATGGAATAGCCCTTAAGCACAAATGTGCTTTGTGTGACATTTGTGCTTATGAATTTTTTTCACTGAGAAATCTGATCTTTTACCCCAAAAAATGTTAGTATTTATTCTCCTACAGGCAGACAAGGACGGTACAAGGATCATGCTTCCAACCGTGGACAAGTATGACCAGATTGTCATCCGACAGAAAATAGTTCTGGACAGGATCAGCAAAGTGTAAGTATACAGTTTTTGGTGTCCAGTCCACGACAGTTTCCTGACACCTGCCAGTAAATCATAGTCAAAATGATAATTTGAATTGTGATGTTAATTCAGTGGTGGCAGAACACACTGATTGTGGCTATTGCGAAAAATGGCAGTTCTGTAGGTGAGAAGGTTCTAGGCCCATTCTGCATATATTTATCTCGACGTAAATGGATGGTGAGCCTGGGATGGTCATTCCTGTTGGTGCCATATAAACTTTTCATGTTGGTGTACCATAAAATCCAATTCAATTCAATTTAACCAATGGAATAACTCCTAATTGATATAGCCAAGGCATATCTTACAGAATGTAACAATCCTTCTATCCATGTGTTTCTTACATATCTGTCAAGTATCAAGTACCACACATTTTTGTGTCGAATCACGCTGACACATACATTCTACGTTTTCATGCATTTTAACAATTTGACCAAAAAGTTCATTTATTCGTGCGATATTTTTAATAAAATGTAGTATGTTTTATAACAAAACTCGATAAAATTTAGTATAGTTTAACTAAGATTTCCCTATCTCTTCCATATATTGTGACTTAAATGAATTCAGTTACATTATTATGATAACAGTATTACCAGTATACCGCTATTCTCAAATTCATAAAATTCAACCAAAGACCATCTCGGGCTTCACCCCACTGACCCTCTAAGGGTCAACCACCCCTTGGGGCTCGTCTCACTCTTGACTTCCATGGGCCTTGACAGCTGTGTTCTTACCTCACATTTGTAAATATTGCACGCATATTATACATATGCTGACTGTATTCGCAGGTTACCTGATCTGTTATCCCCTCTACATCTGCTGATACAAGACGTGTTCACAGAACTACGAAAACTCATCTGTACTTTCAAGTAAGTTGATTGTTTTAGAATTCCAAGTGTTTTTAGCTGGACTGTGTACCAAATCCAGGTTTATAGGTTGACGATTTCCGTCCATCTACGCCTTTTGACATTTTTGTTAAAGTTTTTGTTTTCATTCAGTTCTCAAAAACAAATTTTCAGAAAGCTTTATAACTTGGCACACATGTTCATTATCTTTACACAAATTGAATGTTGTATGACAAGAACCATAACTCTGTCATGTATTTTACCTGAATTATTCCCCTTTTTTACTTGGATTTTTCAGTTAAAATGTTATATTCGCAATCTGACATTCGAACCACTGTTGGTTCTTCACTTTTTTTTAATTTTGTGTTCTTTTGTTAACTAGTTTCTTATTGTCAAGTTCTGTTGTCTGGTTTCTTACACTCTGCAGTGGCATTGTTAGCTTGGTGGATAAGGCCTGTGGCATTGTTAGCTTTGTGGATAAGGCCTTTGGCTTTGTTAGCTTGGTGGATAAGGCCTGTGACATTGTAAGCTTGGTGGATGAGGCCTGTGGCTTTGTTAGCTTGGTGGATAAGGCCTGTGGCTTTGTTAGCTTGGTGGATAAGGCCTGTGGCATTGTTAGCTTTGTGGATAAGGCCTTTGGCGATGTTAGCTTGGTGGATAAGGCCTGTGGCATTGTTAGCTTTGTGGATAAGGCCTTTGGCGATGTTAGCTTGGTGGATAAGGCCTGTGGCATTGTTAGCTAGGTGGATAAGGCCTGTGACATTGTTAGCTTGGTGGATAAGGCCTGTGGCTTTGTTAGCTTGGTGGATAAGGCCTGTGGCATTGTTAGCTTGGTGGATAAGGCCTGTGACATTGTTAGCTTGGTGGATGAGGCCTGTGGCTTTGTTAGCTTTGTGGATAAGGCCTTTGGCTTTGTTAGCTTGGTGGATAAGGCCTGTGGCATTGTTAGCTTGGTGGATGATGCCTGTGGCTTTGTTAGCTTGATGGATAAGACTTGTGGCTTTGTTAGCTTGGTGGATAAGGCCTGTGGCATTGTTAGGCCTGTGGCATTGTTAGCTTGGTAGATGAGGCCTGTGGCATTGTTAGCTTGGTGGATACGGCCTGTGGCATTGTTAGCTTGGTGGATAAGGCCTGTGACATTGTTAGCTTGGTTGATAAGGCCTGTGGCTTTGTTAGCTTGGTGGATAAGGCCTGTGGCATTGTTAGCTTGGTGGATAAGGCCTGTGACATTGTTAGCTTGGTGGATGAGGCCTGTGGCTTTGTTAGCTTTGTGGATAAGGCCTTTGGCTTTGTTAGCTTGGTGGATAAGGGCTGTGGCTTTGTTAGCTTGGTGGATAAGGCCTGTGGCTTTGTTAGCTTGATGGATAAGGCTTGTGGCTTTGTTAGCTTGGTGGATAAGGCCTGTGGCATTGTTAGGCCTGTGGCATTGTTAGCTTGGTAGATGAGGCCTGTGGCATTGTTAGCTTGGTGGATAAGGCCTGTGGCATTGTTAGCTTGGTGGATAAGACCTGTGGCATTGTTAGCTTGGTGGATGAGGCCTGTGGCATTGTAAGCTTGGTGGATAAGGCCTGTGACATTGTTAGCTCGGTGGATAAGGCCTGTGGCATTGTTAGCTTGGTGGATGAGGCCTGTGGCATTGTTAGCTTGGTGGATAAGGCCTGTGGCATTGTTAGCTTGGTGGATAAGGCCTGTGGCATTGTTAGCTTGGTGGATGAGGCCTGTGGCATTGTTAGCTTGGTGGATAAGGCCTGTGTCATTGTTAGCTTGGTGGATAAGGCCTGTGACATTGTTAGCTTGGTGAATGAGGCCTGTGGCATTGATAGCTTAGTGGATGAGGCCTGTGGCATTGTTAGCTTGATGGATAAGGCCTGTGGCTTTGTTAGCTTGGTGGATGAGGCCTGTGGCATTGTTAGCTTGGTGGATAAGGCCTGTGGCATTGTTAGCTTGGTGGATAAGGCCTGTGACATTGTTAGCTTGGTGGATGAGGCCTGTGGCATTGTTAGCTTGGTGGATGAGGCCTGTGGCATTGTTAGCTTGGTGGATGAGGCCTGTGGCATTGTTAGCTTGGTGGATAAGGCCTGTGTCATTGTTAGCTTGGTGGATAAGGCCTGTGACATTGTTAGCTTGGTGGATGAGGCCTGTGGCATTGTTAGCTTTGTGGATAAGGCCTTTGGCTTTGTTAGCTTGGTGGATAAGGCCTGTGGCTTTGTTAGCTTGGTGGATAAGGCCTGTGGCATTGTTAGCTTGGTGGATGAGGCCTGTGGCTTTGTTAGCTTGATGGATAAGGCTTGTGGCTTTGTTAGCTTGGTGGATAAGGCCTGTGGAATTGTTAGGCCTGTGGCATTGTTAGCTTGGTAGATGAGGCCTGTTGCATTGTGAGCTTGGTTGATAAGGCCTGTGGCATTGTTAGCTTGGTGGATAAGGCCTGTGGCATTGTTAGCTTGGTGGATAAGGCCTGTGACATTGTTAGCTTGTTGGATAAGGCATGTGGCGTTGTTAGCTTGGTGGATGAGGCCTGTGACATTGTAAGCTTGGTAGATGAGGCCTGTGGCATTGTTAGCTTGGTAGATGAGGCCTGTGGCATTGTTAGTTTGGTAGATGAGGCCTGTGGCATTGTTAGCTTGATGGATAAGGCCTGTGGCACTGTTAGCTTGGTCGATTTGGCCTGGGCATTATTAGCTTGGTGGATGAGGCCTGTGGCATTGTTATCTTGGTGGATGAGGCCTATGGCATTGTTAGCTTGGAGGATGAGGCCTGTGGCATTGTTAGCTTGATGGATGAGGCCTGTGGCATTGTTAGCTTGGTGGATGAGGCCTGTGACATTGTTAGCTTGGTGGATGAGGCCTGTGACATTGATAGCTTGGTGGATGAGGCCTGTGGCATTAATAGCTTGGTAGATGAGGCCTGTGGCATTGTTACCTTGGTAGATGAGGCCTGTGGCATTGTTTGGTGGATAAGGCCTGTGACATTGTTAGCTTGGTGAATGAGGCCTGTGGCATTGATAGCTTAGTGGATGAGGCCTGTGGCATTGTTAGCTTGATGGATAAGGCCTGTGGCATTGTTAGCTTGGTGGATGAGGCCTGTGGCATTGTTAGCTTGGTGGATAAGGCCTGTGGCATTGTTAGCTTGGTGGATAAGGCCTGTGACATTGTTAGCTTGGTGGATGAGGCCTGTGGCATTGTTAGCTTTGTGGATAAGGCCTTTGGCTTTGTTAGCTTGGTGGATAAGGCCTGTGGCTTTGTTAGCTTGGTGGATAAGGCCTGTGGCATTGTTAGCTTGGTGGATGAGGCCTGTGGCTTTGTTAGCTTGATGGATAAGGCTTGTGGCTTTGTTAGCTTGGTGGATAAGGCCTGTGTCATTGTTAGCTTAGTGGATGAGGCCTGTGGCATTGTTAGCTTGGTGGATAAGGCCTGTGACATTGTTAGCTTGGTGGATAAGGCATGTGGCGTTGTTAGCTTGGTGGATGAGTCCTGTGACATTTTTAGCTTGGTAGATGAGGCCTGTGGCATTGTTAGCTTGGTAGATGAGGCCTGTGGCATTGTTAGTTTGGTAGATGAGGCCTGTGGTATTGTTAGCTTGATGGATAAGGCTTGTGGCACTGTTAGCTTTGTCGATTAGGCCTGGGCATTGTTGGCTTGGTGGATGAGGCCTGTGGCATTGTTATCTTGGTGGATGAGGCCTATGGCATTGTAAGCTCGGTGGATGAGGCCTGTGGCATTGTTAGCTTGATGGATGAGGCCTGTGGCATTGTTAGCTTGGTGGATGAGGCCTGTGCCATTGTTAGCTTGGTGGATGAGGCCTGTGACATTGATAGCTTGGTGGATGAGGCCTATGGCATTGGTAGATGAGGCCTGTGGCATTGTTACCTTGGTAGATGAGGCCTGTGGCATTGTTTGGTGGATAAGGCCTGTGGCATTGTAAGCTTGGTGAATGAGGCATGTGGCATTGATAGCTTAGTGGATGAGGCCTGTGGCATTGTTAGCTTGGTGGATAAGGCCTGTGGCATTGTTAGCTTGGTGGATAAGGCCTGTGGCATTGTTAGCTTGGTGGATGAGGCCTGTGGCATTGTTAGCTTGGTAGATGAGGCCTGTGGCATTGTTAGCTTGGTAGATGAGGCCTGTGGCATTGTTAGCTTGATGGATAAGGCCTGTGGCACTGTTAGCTTGGTGGATCAGGCCTGTGGCATTGTTAGCTTGGTGGATGAGGCCTGTGGCATTGATAACTTGGTGGATGAGGGCTGTGACATTGATAGCTTGGTGGATAAGGCCTGTGGCATTGATAGCTTGGTGGATAAGGCCTGTGGCATTGTTAGCTTGATGGATAAGGCCTGTGACATTGTTAGCTTGGTGGATAAGGCCTGTGGCATTGATAGCTTGGTGGATAAGTCCTGTGGCATTGTTAGCTTGGTAGATGAGGCCTGTGACATTGTTAGCTTGCTGGATAAGGCCTGTGACATTGTTAGCTTGGTGGATAAGGCCTGTGGCATTGTTAGCTTGGTGGATAAGGTCTGTGGCATTGTTAGCTTGGTGGGTAAGGCCTGTGGCATTGTTAGCTTGGTGGATAAGGCCTGTGGTATTGTTAGCTTGATGGATAAGGCCTGTGGCATTGTTAGCTTGGTGGATGAGGCCTGTGGCATTGATAGCTTAGTGGATGAGGCCTGTGGCTTTGTTAGCTTGATGGATAAGGCCTGTGACATTGTTAGCTTGGTGGATAAGGCCTGTGGCATTGATAGCTTGATGGATAAGGCCTGTGGCATTGTTAGCTTGGTAGATGAGGCCTGTGGCACTGTTAGCTTGGTGGATCAGGCCTGTGGCATTGTTAGCTTGGTGGATAAGGCCTGTGGCATTGATAGCTTGGTGGATAAGGCCTGTGGCATTGTTAGCTTGATGGATGAGGCCTGTGGCATTGTTTGGTGGATAAGGCCTGTGGCACTGTTAGCTTGGTAGATGAGGCCTGTGGCATTGTTAGCTTGGTGTATGAGGCCTGTGGCATTGATAGCTTGGTGGATAAGGCCTGTGGTATTGTTAGCTTGGTAGATGAGGCCTGTGGCATTGTTAGCTTGGTAGATGAGGCCTGTGGCATTGATAGCTTGGTGGATAAGGCCTGTGACATTGATAGCTTGGTGGATAAGGCCTGTGGCATTGTTAGATTCGTGGATAAGGCCTGTGACATTGTTAGCTTGGTAGATGAGGCCTGTGGCATTGTTAGCTTGGTGGATGAGGCCTTTGGCATTGATAGCTTGGTGGATAAGGCCTGTGGTATTGTTAGCTTGGTGGATGAGGGCTGTGACATTGTTAGCTTGGTGGTTGCGGACTGTGGCATTGTTAGCTTGGTGGATAAGGCCTGTGGCATTGTTAGCTTGGTGGATGAGGCCTGTGGCATTGTTAGCTTTGTGGATGAGGCCTGTGACATTGTTAGATTGGTGGATAAGGCCTGTGGCATTGTTAGCTTGGTAGATGAGGCCTGTGGCATTGATAGCTTGATGGATAAGGCCTGTGTCATTGTTAGCATGGTGGATAAGGCCTGTGACATTGTTAGCTTTTTGGATAAGGCCTGTGGCATTGTTAGCTTGGTGGATGAGGCCTGTGGCATTGATAGCTTGGTGGATGAGGCCTGTGGCATCGATAGCTTGGTGGATGAGGCCTGTGGCATTGATAGCTTGGTGGATGAGGCCTGAGGCATTGTTAGCTTGGTGGATGAGGCCTGTGGCATTGTTAGCTTGGTAGATGAGGCCTGTGGCATTGTTAGCTTGGTGGATGAGGCCTGTGACATTGATAGCTTGGTGGATAAAGCCTGTGGCATTGTTAGCTTGGTGGATGAGGCCTGTGGCATTGTTAGCTTGGTGGATGAGGCCTGTGGCATTGAAAGCTTGGTGGATAAGGCCTGTGGCATTGTTAGCTTGGTAGATGAGGCCTGTGGCATTGATAGCTTGGTAGTTGAGGCCTGTGGCATTGATAGCTTGGTAGATGAGGCCTGTGGCATTGTTAGCTTGTTGGATGAGGCCTGTGGCATTGATAGCTTGGTGGATAAGGACTGTGGCATTTTTAGTTTGGTGGATGAGGCCTGTGGCATTGTTAGCTTGGTGAATAAGGCCTGTGGCATTGTTAGCTTGGTGGATAAGGCCTGTGGCATTGTTAGCTTGGTGGATGAGGCCTGTGACCTGTGGCATTGTTAGCTTGGTGGATAAGGCCTGTAACATTGTTAGCTTTGTGGATAAGGTCTGAGGTTTTAGAGCTGCAGACCTCTCCCTACGTGGGTTCGAGTCTTTGCGGTGGCATGTCTGATGGGTATCTTCATGCTTCATCTTATCTCTCTCTGAGGTTGCTGACCCAATATGACCTTTACATGTTTTAAATGGATGTGAAATACAATTTGCTTTAAATTCTCATTTTGTGCTGTGTAGTTTTTAGCTCACCTGAGCCGGAGGCTCAAAGTGAACTTTTGTGATAGCTTTATGTTCATCAGCAGCTGTTAAGTTTGAGTTAAACGACTTCTCTGCATAAAAATAATGAACAATTTTGACCAAATTTCACATAAATGGTCCTCGGGTCAATTATGGCTTTTAAGTTTGTTAAAAAACATGTTAACAAGACTTCCAAGATGGCCGCTGATAGTTTACATTTCTTTATGATTTCCAATCCGTAGACTAAGTGTAGTCCCAGGGGTTAGAAATGGGTGCCTCCTAGGTATCCAAAGTTTGAACAAATTATTTAACTGCTGGGATCGATTATAAGGAAATCCTAAGATGGCAGGCGTGTGGTTCTTTTAATGAACAAGAAGATGGGTCAAATTTGGTTTCAGTGTTAAATAGTTTTAAAGGCAAATATTTTTAAAAATCTTCATCTCTGAAACTACAAGAGCTAGATGTGTATTGTTTATGTCCCCCACCGGGCAAGAGGGATTATAGGAATTGGCTCCATCCATCTGTCCTAAGTTTACTGGACATTTGTAACTCATCATTTTCAAATTAGGTATCAAATTTTATGAATGCAAAAAAACTCACTCCACATGTCAAAATCTAAGATGTCCGCCATGTTAAATGCATCTTAACTTTCTTGACATTTGTGGTCACGATTTTTAAAGTTTTCCTGTCAAAATATGCAAATCCTCGCCTAAGTTTGATTACGAGATCCACGCGTCAAAATCCATGTCTAAATCTAAGATGACCACCATGCAAAATGCATTGTGGCAGAGTGGTTCTGTATTTATAATTGAGATAGTGGCTCCATATTTATGCTTGAGTGAGTAGTTCTGTTGTTATACTTGAGATAATGACATTTTTATACTGTTTCGAGTGACTCTGTATTTATTCTTGAGAGGGTGACTCTGTATTTATTCATGAGACAGTGACTCTGTATTTATTCATGAGACAGTGACTCGTTATTTATTCATGATACAGTGACTCTGTATTTATTCATGAGAGAGTGACTTTCATGAGAGAGTGACTCTGTATTTATTCATGAGAGAGTGACTTTCATGAGAGAGTGACTCTGTATTTATTCATGAGAGAGTGACTCTGTATTTTCATACTTTTAAGAGTGGCTCTGTATTTATTTATGAGAGAGTGACTTTCATGAGAGAGTGACTCTGTATTTATTCATGAGAGAGTGACTTTGTATTTATTCATGAGAGAGTGACTCTTTTCTTTTCATACTTTTAAGAGTGGCTCTGTATTTATATAATTATAGAAATTAGTTTTGATTGCTTTATTTACTTTGTGTGTGTGTCATTCCAGCCTAACAAGTGAAAACATACTGTTCAAACCACTGGAATGGACGATCATAACTCTGATTTTATTGAAAATGTAAGTTATTTATCACATTAAATGCATTCATAGCTAGGGGTAGTCATACACTGGACAGTTTGTGCGTTTAATATGTGCCCATATGGCCTCCAGTGTGATCCTAAACAAGTAACTAATTACACTAAATTCAATCTGTATGATGGTATAAAATATAAACTTTTTTGTATTTTACATTGATTATGAATCAAGCTTCATAGCTTATAGTATACAAATCACTCTCGGTGGTTGGGATTAGAGTGTTAAAATGTTCTTGATGTGGGAGGAAACCAGAGACCCCAGGAAAAACAAGCTTGTCCAATCGGGCGATCACCATACCCTCTCACAAGTGGGTGCACTATAAACTGCATTTACTTAAAAACCAGTTTGATAGTGATGCATTATGCCTGAAAGTTCTATATAGAGTTTCGTCTGTTGGTTTAATAGATCGCTCGACTGTCCGAAACAATCATGTCTCAGCCATTACTTTGAAAATATTGAAGGGAGTTATTTGAAACTTCATACAAATGTTAATCGCAATGAGGTGTGTCGCGCAAACAAATCAGTTCATACCTCAAAGGTCAAGGTCAAAGGTCAGATGAGTTAAATTCATGTCTTAGCCATAACTTTGAAAGCACTGAAGGGCATTTCATGGTTATTCGCACTGATGTTAATCGCAATGAGAAAGTGGGTCTTGAAAAGGAATATGGTTTGTACCTCAAAGGTCAAGGTCAAAGGTCAGATGAGTTAAATTTGTTTCTTAGCCATAACTTTAAAAGCACTGACGGGCATTTCATGGATCTTCACACTGATGTTAATCACAATGAGAAAGTGGGTCTTGAAAAGGAATATGGTTTGTACCTCAAAGGTCAAGGTCACACTTAGAGTTCAAAGATCAAATGCATTTTTTTTGCCATAACTCGGAAAACTAAGAGATTTTCATCAAAATACACAAAAATGTTTTAGTAAGATCAGAAGGTGTGTTGTGTTGTGTCATTCTACCTTTCATTTACCACCAGGGGCATGTGTTACTTACTAGTGACATGTCTTGTTGAGTATAAATATTTCCTAGACTTTGAATATATGTGTTTGGCATTGAAAAAAAAATATTTTGCCAAATAAGTGTTGTATGACGTTTAGTTTAATTTATATATCCAACCAAATAATAAAACAAAGTTTGTTTTGCAAATGTAAACAAAGTATAAGCGTCAATGAAACTGTTCTTAAATGTGGAAATTGAACAATTCACAATGAATGTTACCTATTTTATGGACTTATGCTGGTGAAGAAGTTTGTTTGCACATATACATTATTAAATGACCTGATTTTGGATTTTGTATGGTGTTTTTACGTCATTTTCAACACATGTAAGGTTATATATGACGGTCAATTTTTTGTGGTGGAGGCAGACTACCCACTTTTCCTGGGTAGAACCAGTACTGTACACCTCCCGCCACAAGTCGAGCTCCCAGATGTGTTTTATATCCTTTTTAGCACCACATTTTAGGCCATATACGACCGTAATTTTTTGTTGGGGTAGAGGCAAACCACCCTATTTTTCCTGGGTAGAACCAGTATTGTATACCTCCCACCATCTGTTAGAATCAACACTTTCACAGTTGACAAGTCGAGCTCTTTTCGTACTTGGCTAATTAGACAAAACAGTCCGATTTGAATTTGTTTTGTTAAAATATTTCTTTCACCTCATTCTTATTTACATTTACTCATTTTTCAGGTTGTCGAAAAAGATTCAAACATTGAAAAAATCGTTTTCCAATCCAGGGTCGGGAAAGTACTTCACAACTTTGTTAGCGAGCCTCGGTGCCGATATGGCAATGCTGGACAATCTTGTGGCATATATTGGACCTGCTGTATAATTGATAAATAATGTAATAAAGATATTCCTTGATTTGTTGTTTTACGCAGACATTCCCTTTACCTAAAGTTAACTTCCTACTAAATCCAAGATTGCTGCAACATCTTAAAGGGACTGGAGGCGATCTAGACGATTGGTTTTGTATGGTGTTTTACGTGGGATTCGAACCCGCAGCAGTGAGAGGCGAAGGTTTACAATGCAACGTCGTTAACCATTCAGCCACGTAGACGCTCAGAAGAGTTATGGGTGTCAATCAAAATAGGAATAAAACCATCATGATGTGTTTCAGTGACACGTTAATAATAAAAATGTGATAGTTCAGGCCCGTAGCCAGCCTTGAAATTTAACCGAGGCAAATCTCTTTCTATGGAGGTCCGGTGGTATGCACCCTCCACCCTACCCCCCCTTTTTTTTGTGTAATTTATGTGATTTCCTGTGTTTTAGTGCATGCCCCTGACAAGATTTCAGCTTCCAGCAAGACATTTGCTTCAATGCTTGATAATGATTATACCCCCACTAAACGAAGTTTAGAGTGGTATATTGGTTTTACCTTGTCCGCCCATCCGTCTGTCTGTAGATGCAACCTTGTCTGCTCCATAACTCCTCTCCTCCTTAAGCAAATCTCATAAAACTTCATGGGTGGACTGTCTGTGATGAAGGATTAAAGGATGACCCCTGTTTTGAGGTCAGTAGGTCAAAGGTCAAGGCCACCAGGACCCAATAATGAAAAACTTTGTCCACTCCATAACTCCTCTCTCCCTGAAGCAAATCTCGTTAAACTTCATAGGTGAACTGCCTGTGGTGAGAGGATGTCCCCTATTGATTTTGAGGTCAGTAGATCAAAGGTCAAGGTCACTGGGACCCGATAATGAAAAATCTTGTACGCTCCACAACTCCTCTTCCCCTTAAGCAAATCTCATGAAACTTCATAGGTGAACTGCATGTGGTGAAAGGATGACCCCTATTGATTTTGAGGTCAGTAGATAAAAGGTCAAGGTTACAAGGTCCCGATAATGAAAAAAACTTGTCCGCTCCTTAACTCCTCTCCCCCATAAAGCAAATCTCATGAAACTGTATAGGTGAACTGCCTGTGGTGAGAGGATGACCCCTATTGATTTTGAGGTCAGTAGGTCAAAGGTCAAGGTCACCGGGACCCAAAAATGAAAAACCTTGTCGCTCCATAACTCCTCTCCCCCTGAAGCAAATCTCATGAAAGATGAGTTAAGTTAAACCAAGTTCAGGGTAATATTTTGTGTTATTTCCAAAAACTTAGCCTTGGCTATGTAACTTAACCTGTCTCTCAGTGAAGTAAATCTCATGAAAGATGAGTTAAGGTAAGTTAAACCAAGTTCAGGGTAATATTTTGTGTTATTTCCAAAACCTTAGCCTTGGCTATGTAACTTAACCTGTTAACTTTTCTGATTTTCTCACTTTCTTTGATACTTGGTCATATGTATTGTTGGCTTTGGTGGATATCACTTAACGCCAAAATTACCAAAAAGTAATATTTTGTGTTATTTCCAAAAACTTAGCCCTGGTTGGGTAACTTAATCTGTTAATTTTTCTGATTGCCTCACTTTTTTGTGAATAAGGTCCTCATTCACAAGGCCAATGGAACATACATTTATAATGGTCTGTACTGTAACCCCAGTCATTTCAACTGTTTGGGTTAATCTTATTCACAAAGCCAAAGGAGCATACATGTATAACAGCACTGTTGAGCTTCTTCCTTCTGTCCATGTTCTCATAGATAATTCTGAGATTAGCCTTAAATATCATCTGAACTTTCTACACTTGCTTATCAGCTTTAAGTGCTCAGCATGGGGTCAATAAACAGGCAATAAAGAATAGAATATATTTTATTTCCAACCATACAATACAACATATTAAAGGGACACGCGACAATCTTGATATTTTTTGTCTCGCCTTTTGAAAAAATGCGAGACATAGGCGCCGCTAATGTTGGCAGGCTCGACGCCGTCAACATATTGTTTTATAACGTTTTTGTCCTTAGGAGTAGAATGATCAAATTTCATATATAACCTCCTGGTCATTGTCCGTCCTAATGCCAATAACTTCCAGCCCTCCAACTGACGCTGGGTCCAAGCCAATTTCATTTAAATACATGTACCGTCAAGCAAATTTTAGCGCAAATATTGTATTTAAGAGACCTTGACTCCGGCCCAGGGTCAGCTGGAGGGCTGGAAGTTATTGGCATTAAGAAGAACATTGAACAGGAGGTTATATATGAAATTTGAACATTCTACTTCCAAAGGCAAGAAAGTTACAATGCAATATGTTAGCATTACAATTTTGGTTAAGGTTTTGGTTAAGGTTTGCGTTAAAGTTCTTATAACTTTGGAGTAGAGTGTTCAAATATCATGAATAACATCACAGGTTATTGTTCTTCTTATTACAGTAACTATCAGCCTCCAACTGACCCTGTGTCAAGGTCAGTTCTCTTAAATACATATACCGTCTCCAAAGAAATGTGTTAAAAGTGCGTTAAATTCTTGTAACTTTTTTGTACTTTGGAGCAGAGAGTTCAAATTTCATATATAAACTCCTTGTCATTGTCCTTCTTAATGCCAATAACTTCCAGCCCTCCAACTGACCATGGGTTGGAGTCGCTGCCACTTAAGTACATATACCGTCTTCAAAAACTGTGTTAAAATGTGCATAAATTATTTTACTTTTTTTGTCCTAAAGAGTAGTGTTCAAATTTCATATATATATAATTTTTGTTATTTTAATAACTTCCAGCCACTGAGCTGACCCATAGTAGCAGAGAACATTACATTAATTATGATATGCACTGACAGTTTCCCATACGCTTAGATAAACACCAATACAGTAGACAAGCTGATAATTGAAGCAATTACGGTATACAGCAACACATTTCACTCCACAGCCACTGATAAGCTGTCACTACTGCAGCTGCGTAATTTGATACTCCAGTAAAAGTTTATAAATCACAGGCATGCTGATTAAACTCATTACCTTTGTGTTATTTTTCTCTTGATAAAACATGACAAGTCAAGTCAAAAATTTTAAACAGTAATTAGCAATAAACATAGTACAATGGCTGTGATAATTACAAATAATTATGCAAAATTGTTCTATGTATCCTTTCCCTCTCTCTGGGGTGGCTGTAAATAACCTATAATGAGCCGTTAAACAACATCTAATTTGATTCAGATCAAAAATGTTTTATATAGAAAATAAATTCATGATACAATTGTTTTGTTATATCCATACAGAGTAATTTTTAATGTATTTACATGCCAAATTTTGAGTTTACAAAATCTTTAAAAATGCTAAATATGATTTAGAAATTTGTGATTAAACCTCTTTGATAGTATAATGATTAGGAAAAGGGCCATGTTGGAGTTTTTTATACTCAAACCTGGCCTTTAAAACTATTTCATTGCATCAACAAGCAAATACCAGCATTAATTTGTCATGACATGTTCATATAATTACCTTAGATTAAAATGTCAATTTTTGAGAGCACAAAAACAGTGTTTGTGTAACATGATACTTCCCAATTATAATAGTGGACATTTTTGCACACTAAACATGTTCAGTATGAAATTAACTTTTTAAAGGGACACTGTCTATAAGTAAAGCCTATATTTAGCATAATGAAGTAACAAGCTGATATGGACACACGTCTGTTTTTTTTACCGAATCTGGTCTATGGAATGGTAATGTCTGTCCATTCATCAATATTTGCATTTAGCTCCTTTTTTGGAAAACTGAACGCTAACCTTCTGAATGCAGACAAAGGTACTTGATGTAGCATAAACCCGCGATTTTATCAAGATGAAGGTCATATAAAACACATCACTTTAGGCGAGACACCATGTTGCGCGCAACTCTTGTTTTAAAACTCGTGATGTTTATTTCACACTTATAAAATATATTTTAGATTTATGATCGAATTCTAATAAGTATAATGTATTTGTACTGGTATATTAATCGCTTCCGTCTTCACTCAACAATGGGTATCTATGATGAATTGTAATTCATTTATGTAAGGAAGTGTTATATATACGCCTTATAGCTTTTCTATTCCCAGTATTTCCTATATAAATCAGAGACAATTATGTAATATATATATATTATGGAAACCCCAGAGGGAAAAAGTAGATTTTTGATGTGGCTATAAATCAAAAACGAGAGGTCTAAATTTAGAAATTATGTTATTTTAAAATCAACGTCAAAAACTACGTTGGAGAACATGTCGAATTTCTAAAAACAGCCCATAACAAGAAAGTTGACTTTTGGGAGGTGCTCTAAATAAAAAGTGTTGTTTTTTTTAGGATTTGGCGCGAAGCAGGGAACCAGAAAATGTGTCAACACGTTCAAGTTTTAGGCACGGACACTCAGTTACATTTCGAACACATACTAATATAAAAGAATCATATGTGTTGTGTCCCTGAGCAAGACACTTTATATTTCCTTGCTTAGTACTGGTTCTACCCCGGAAGACATCGAAAGTGATTAAAATAAGTTCAGAGAGTTTCTCTTACAATCCATATAAAATAAATAAGTTTAAACTAATATGAAAAGAGATGTTGAAAATGAATTTGGTGGTCTGTGCTATAACACCATACAATAGTAATTATATTTGACAGTTTAATCACCATGTCTGTGATAAACTTTTACTGGAGTATCAAATTACCCAGCTGCAGTAGCCGACATAAAGTTCAAGTAATTATGTTCCTGTCAAACCTTATAAAAACACATTGAAATGTGTATGTATTTAAAAACAGAAGCAAAATATAGTTTATGGCTGGCCAAGAACAATGTCCAGTGGCAGTGAGTTTAGATATGAAATCTGGTACTCCACAATTTTATATCGCTTATCTCCATAGTCAAATTTGGATGTTACATGTATTGTGAAATTTGGAGATGGTACATGTATTTAAGAGACAACTGACCTTGATACAGGGTCATTTGGAGGCTGAAAGTTACTGAATAATAAGAACAATGTTAGTGAGGTTATATATGAAATTTGAATACTGTACTCTAAAGAACAACAACGTTATAATAATTTAACACACTTTAACACTTTTTTTTTTGAGACGGTACATGTATTTAAGAGGCAACTGACCTTGACACAGGGTCAGTTGGAGGCTGATAGTTACTGTAATAAGAAGAACAATAACCTGTGATGTTATATGTAAAATTTGAACACACTACGCCTAAGGACAACAAAGTTATAAGAACTTTGACGCAAATTTGACGCAAATTTTAACGCAAACTTTAACGCTAACATATTGCCTTTTAACTTCCTTTTCCTTGGGCGTAGAATGTTTTAATTTGATATATAAACTCCTGGACATTGTCCTTCTAAATGCCAATAACTTCCAGCCCTCCAACTGACCCTGGGTCGGAGTCGAGGTCACTTAAATACATGTACTGTCAATATTTGCGTTAAAATTTGCGTGATGATACATGTATTTCAGTGACTGACTTGGACCCAGGGTCGGTTGGAGGGCTGCAAGTTATTAGCATTAAGGCGGACAATGACCTGGAGGTTATATATGAAATTTGAACATTCTGCTCCCAAGGACAAAAAACTTATAATACAATATGTTGATATTAGCGGCGCCTATGTCTCGCCTTTTAAAAGACGAGACAAAAAATAAAAATAAAATAAAAATATATTATATATTATAACAGTTACTATAAAATGCTTTTGCGGGAGGTATTTTTCTAAACTAAACCTCTAGTCGGTCTACTGGCAAATGTATTTACCCAAAACTAGACCTCAAGTCATGCTACTGGCAAGTGTATTTACCCAAAACTTGACATCAAATCAGGCTACTGGCAAATGTATTTACCCAAAAGTAGACATCAAGTCATGCTACTGGCAAGTGTATTTACCCAAAACTGGACCTCAAATCAGGCTACTGGCAAATGTAATTACCCAGAACTAGACCTAAAGTCATGCTACTGGCAAATGTAATTACCCAAAACTTGACCTCAAATCGGGCTACTGGGAAATGTATTTACCCAAAACTAGACATGAAGTCAGGCTACTGGCAAATGCATTTACCCAGAACTAGACTTCAAATCAGGCTACTAGCAAATGTATTTACCCAGAACTAGACCTCAAGTCATGCTACTGGCAAGTGTATTTACCCAAAACTAGACCAAGTCCGGCTACTGGCAAGTGTATTTACCCAAAACTAGACCAAGTCCGGCTACTGGCAAGTGTATTTACCCAAAACTAGACCAAGTCCGGCTACTGGCAAGTGTATTTACCCAAAACTAGACCAAGTCCGGCTACTGGCAAGTGTATTTACCCAAAACTAGACCAAGTCCGGCTACTGGCAAGTGTATTTACCCAAAACTAGACCAAGTCCGGCTACTGGCAAGTGTATTTACCCAAAACTAGACCAAGTCCGGCTACTGGCAAGTGTAATTCCCCAAAACTAGACCTTAAAGACATTTTCTATAGTTTTATCTGCATAACAGATTTTCTTTAAACTTTTTGTACAGTAAGTCTGTTATATATATATAGACAGAAAAGGCAAAAATAATGGTAGGTCACCATGCTTGTTAAAATTTTAAAAAATAATTTGTAATGCCACCATCAGGTCAATCTGTCCAAAAAGTTGAACAAGTCCATGAAATAGCTAAATAAGATATTTTTGAAGTCTGATCATTTATTCATTGGTCACAATTCTGCTAAAATTGTATTAAGGTAAAGAACATTTAATTACAATAACATTTAAAGCTCATCTTTATATAAAACCTATATTTTTTTACAAAATCTGCTGAGACCATTACCACAATTTATGCACAAATTAGCCCATAATAATACAATTTCCTTTTTTTTTTGTATGTTCCCAATAACAGAATTTTTTTAAACTTTCTAATCACATAGTTTAACATATATAAAAACAAAATGTACAATAAAAATGATAGGTCCCCATGCTTGTTTAGAAAAAGAATTTGAAACCCTACCCCTATGCTAAAAGTCCAAGTTTTGTATGAAATTATATAGAAATTGTATATTTTCCTTTTTAGCTCACCTGAGCCGAAGGCTCAAAGGTGAGCTATTGGGATCACTCTTCGTCCGTCGTCTGTCGTCCGTCGTCGTTAACTTTTGCTTCAAACGACTTCTCCTCAGAAACCGAAAGGCCAATTTTAACCAAACTTCACGTGGATGATCCTTAGATGAATGCTTTTTAGATTTGTTAAAATTAGGTCAGCGCGACATCCAAGATGGCCGCCATTACCATATATAGTTGAAACCTTAAAAAAATCTTCTTCTCAAGAACCGCTGGACAGATTTCAACAGTTTTTCTTTTAAAATGATCGCCTATGTCTAGACTATCAAGTCTGTTCAAATGAAGTCCCCGGGGTAAAAAATGGCCGTGCCCCGGGGGTCCAAAGTTTGTATATTGAGATTTTGCATGTTTTTCATATAGACATATAGGAAAAAACTTTTAAAAATCTTCTTCTCTGAAACCACAAGGCACAGAGGTCTCATGTATTACATGTAGCATCAGCTTATGGTTCTCTACTAAGTTTGTTCAAATGGTGACCCTGGGGTCAAATTTGTCCCCGCCTCGGGGGTCACAGTTTTACATAGATTTATACAGGATTTTTTTTAAAAATCTTCTTCTCGGAAACTGCAAGAGCCAGAGGTTTGATATTTTGCATTTACTATAAGCTTATGGTCCTTTACCAAGTTTGTTCAAATGGTGACCCTAGGGTCACATTTGGCCCCGCCCCAAGGGTCACATATTTTACATAGACATGTATAGGGAAAAACTTAAAAAATCTTCTTCTCTGAAACTGCAAAAGCCAGAGGTTTAATATTTTGCATTTGCTATCAGCTTATGGTTCTCTACCAAGTTTGTTCAAATGGTGACCCAGGGGTCACATTTGGCCCCGCCCGGGGGTCACAGTTTTACATAGGCTTGTATAGGGAAAAACTGAAATAAATCTTCTTCTCTGGAACCACATGGCACGGAGCTCTCATATATTACATGTAGCATCAGCTTATGGTCCTCTACTTAGTTTGTTCAAATGGTGACCCTGGGGTCAAATTTGTCCCCGCCCCGGGGGTCACAGTTTTACATAGACTTATATAGGATTTTCTTTTAAAAATCTTCTTCTCGGAAACTGCAAGAGCCAGAGGTTTGATATTTTGCATTTACTATAAGCTTATGGTCCTTTACAAAGTTTGTTCAAATGGTGACCCTGGGGTCACATTTGGCCCCGCCCCAAGGGTCACATGTTTAACATAGATATGTATAGGGAAAAACTTTAAAAATCTTCTTCTCTGAAACTGCAAGAGCCAGAGGTTTAATATTTTGTATTTGCTATAAGCTTATGGTCCTCTACCAAGTTTGTTCAAATGGTGACCCAGGGGGTCACAGTTTTACATAGGCTTGTATAGGGAAAATCTGAAAAAATTCTTCTTCTCTGGAACCACATGGCACGGAGCTCTCATGTATTACATGTAGCATCAGCTTATGGTCCTCTTCTTAGTTTGTTCAAATGGTGAACCTGGGGTCAAATTTGTCCCGCCCCGGGGGTCACAGTTTTACATAGACTTATATAGGAAAAAAATTAAAAAATCTTCTCGGAAACTACAATAGCCAGAGGTTTGATATTTTGTATTTACTATAAGCTTATGGTCCTTTACCAAGTTTGTTCAAATGGTGACTCTCGGCTTACATTTGGCCCCGCCCCAAGGGTCACATGTTTTACATAGACATGTATAGGGAAAAACTGAAAAAAATCTTCTTCTCTGAAACTGCAAGAGCCAGAGGTTTAATATTTTGCTTTTGCTATAAGCTCATGGTCCTCTACCAATTTTGTTCAAATGGTGACCCTGGTGTCAAACTTGGCTGCGCCCCGGGGTCACAGTTTTACATAGACTTATATAGGAAACACATTAAAGTCTTCTTCTCTGGAACTACAAGAGCCAGAGGTTTAATATATTGCATTTACTATACTCTTATGGTCCTTTACCAAGTTTGTTCAAATGGTGACCCTGGGTGCACATTTGGCCCCGCCCCAGGGATCACGTTTTACATAGACTTGTATAGGGAAAAACTTAAAAAATCTTCTTCTCTAAAACCACAAAGCACACAGCTCTCATATATTACATGTAGCCCTGGGGTCACATTTGGCTCTGCCCAAGGTATTACTCTCTAGCACCTTCATTTTGTATTTGATCTTTACCAAACTTTGTCAGTGTCTTAAACTGTCTATATCAATGTTGTTATACACAACAGAGCCCACATTTCTTGAACAATCTTAACCAAACTTGCACAGATTGTATATGACCATAAGATTTCGAAGAAGTTCGATAATGTGCCAGTACTCAGGTGATCGTTTTAGGGCCATCTTGGCCCTGGCCCTCTTGTATTGGTTCAAATTAACTCAGGTGAGCGATATAGGGCCATCATGGCCCTCTTGTTTGTTATGTTCCTAATAACAGAATTTGTTCAAACTTCCTAGGGACTTATTTGAACATATATTTAGACAATATATTCAATTAAATTTATAGGTCACCATGCATATTGAGATTTATTATTGGTTTTTGGGACCATACCATTATGCTTAATTTTTTTAATTTTGTTGAAATTTTTACAAAATGCTATATTTTTCCTATTTTATGTATCTAATAATAGGCCTTTATTTAAATAAAGACAATAAAAAAAAATAAAAAAATAAAAAAATTAAATAAAAAAAATAATTCAAAAAAAATAATTCAAAAAATAAATTTAAAAAAATAAAAATAAGACAAAAAATACAACATGACATCAAAAGCAACATTCCTATAAATTTGTAGGAAAATCCATCCAATAGTTTTAGAAGAGAAGTCGCCCAAAAAAGCTGCGCATGGAAAACTACAGCAAATGCCTTTAAGTTAAGGTACTGGCAAGTGTATATAAACAAAACTAGACCTTAAGTCAGGCTTGTGGTAAATGTAATTACCCAAAACTAGACCTTCAGTGAGTCTACTGGGAAGTGTATTTAACCAAAACTAGACCTCAAGTCAGGCTACCGACAAGTGTATTTATCAGAAGCAAGACCTCAAGTCGGGCTAATGGCAAGTGTATTTAACCAAAACTAGACCTCAAGTCAGTCTACTGGCAAGTGTAATTACCCAAACACTAGACATCAAGTCAGGCTACTAGCAAATGCATTTACCAAAATTTAAACCTCAAGTCCGGCTTCTGGCAAGTGTATTTACCTAAAACTAGACCTCAAGTCCAGATACAGGCAAGTGTAATTCCCAAAAACTAGACCTTAAGTCGGGGTACTGGCAAGTGTATATAAACAAAACTAGACCTTAAGTCAGGCTACTGGTAAATGTAATTACCCAAAACTAAACCTCAAGTGAGTCTACTGGGAACTGTATTTAACCAAAACTAGACCTCAAGTCAGGCTACCAACAAGTGTATTTACCAAATGCAAGACCTCAAGTCAGGCTATTGGCAAGTGTATTTAACCAAAACTAGACCTCAAGTCAGTCTACTGGCAAGAGTAATTACCCAGAACTAGACCTCAAGTCTGGCTACTGGCAAATGCATTTACACAAATCTAGACCTCAAGTCAGGCTACTGGCAAATGCATTTGCCCAAAACTGGACCTCAAGTCAGGCTACTGACAAGTGTATTTACCCAGAACTCGACTTCAAGTCAGGCTACTGGCAAATGCATTTACCCAAAACTGGACCTCAAGTCAGGCTACTGGCAAGTGTATTTCCCAGAACTAGACCTCAAGTCTGGCTACTGGCAAATGCATTTACCCAAAACTGGACATCAAGTCAGGCTACTGACAAGTGTATTTACCCAGAACTAGACCTCAAGTCAGGCTACTGGCAAATGCATTTACCCAAAATTGGACATCAAGTCAGGCTACTGGCAAATGCATTTACCCAAAACTGGACCTCAAGTCAGGCTACTGACAAGTGTATTTACCCAAAACTAGACCTCAAGTCAGTCTACTGGCAAATGCATTTACCCAAAACTAGACTTCAAGTCAGGCTACTGGCAAGTGTATTTACCCAGAACTAGACTTCAAGTCAGGCTACTGGCAAATGCATTTACCCAAATCTAGACCAAGTCAGGCTACTGGCAAATGCTTTTACCCAAAACTGGACCTCAAGTCAGGCTACTGACAAGTGTATTTACCAAGAACTAGACTTCAAGTCAGGCTACTAGCAAATGCATTTACCCAAAACTGGACATCAAGTCAGGCTACTGAAAAGTGTATTAACCCAGAACTAGACTTCAAGTCAGGCCACTGGCAAATGCATTTACCCAAAACTGGACATAAAGTCAGGCTACTGACAAGTGTATTTACCCAGAACTAGACCTCAAGTCAGGCTACTGGCAAAGGCATTTACCCAAAACTAGACTTCAAGTCAGGCTACTGACAAGTGTATTTACCCAGAACTAGACTTCAAGTCAGGCTACTGACAAGTGTATTTACCCAGAACTAGACCTCAAGTCAGGCTACTGGCAAGTGTAATTACCCAGAACTAGACCTCAAGTCAGGCGACTGACAAGTGCATTTACCCACAACTAGACTTCAAGTCAGGCTACTGGCAAATGCATTTACCCAAAACTGGACATCAAGTCAGGCTACTGACAAGTGTATTTACCCAGAACTAGACCTCAAGTCAGGCTACTGACAAGTGTATTAACCCAGAACTAGACCTCAAGTCAGGCTACTTGCAAATGCATTTACCCAAAACTAGACTTCAAGTAAGGCTACTGACAAGTGTATTTACCCAGAACTAGACCTCAAGTCAGGCTACTGGCAAATGCATTTACCCAAAACTGGACCTCAAGTCCGGCTACTGGCAAGTGTATTTACCCAGAACGAGACCTCAAGTCAGGCTACTGGCAAATGCATTTACCCAAAACTGGACATCAAGTCAGGCTACTGGCAAATGCATTTACCCAAAACTGGACATCAAGTCAGGCTACTGACAAGTGTATTTACCCAGAACTAGACCTAAAGTCAGGCTACTGGCAAATGCATTTACCCAGAACTAGACATAAAGTCAGGCTACTGGCAAATGCATTTACCCAAAACTAGACTTCAAGTCAGGCTACTGACAAGTGTATTTACCCAGAACTAGACCTCAAGTCAGGCAACTGGTAAATGCATTTACCCAAAACTAGACTTCAAGTCAGGCTACTGACAAGTGTATTTACCCAAAACTAGACTTCAAGTCAGGCTACTGACAAGTGTATTTACCCAAAACTAGACTTCAAGTCAGGCTACTGGCAAGTGTATTTACCCAGAACTAGACCTCAAGTCAGGCTACTGGCAAATGCATTTACCCAAAACTAGACCTCAAGTCAGGCTACTGACAAGTGTATTTACCCAGAACTAGACCTAAAGTCAGGCTGCTGGCAAATGCATTTACCCAAAACTAGACATCAAGTCAGGCTACTGACAAGTGTATTTACCCAGAACTAGACCTCAAGTTAGGCTACTGGCAAATGCATTTACCCAAAACTGGACCTCAAGTCCGGCTACTGGCAAGTGTATTTACCCAAAACTGGACCTCAAGTCTGGCTACTGGCAAGTGTATTTACCCAGAACTAGACCTCAAGTCAGGCTACTGGCAAATGCATTTACCCAAAACTGGACCTCAAGTCAGGCTACTGGTAAGTGTATTTACCCAGAACTAGACCTAAAGCCATGCTACTGGCAAGTGTATTTACCCAGAACTAGACCACAAGTCATGCTACTGGCAAGTGTATTTACCCAGAATTAGACCTCAAGTTAGGCTACTGGCAAATGCATTTACCCAAAACTGGACCTCAAGTCCGGCTACTGGCAAGTGTATTTACCCAAAACTGGACCTCAAGTCTGGCTACTGGCAAGTGTATTTACCCAGAACTAGACCTCAAGTCAGGCTACTGGCAAATGCATTTACCCAAAACTGGACCTCAAGTGAGGCTACTGGCAAGTGTATTTACCCAGAACTAGACCTAAAGCCATGCTACTGGCAAGTGTATTTACCCAGAACTAGACCACAAGTCATGCTACTGGCAAGTGTACTTACCCAGAACTAGACCTCAAGGCAGGCTACTGGCAAATGCATTTACCCAAAACTGGACCTCAAGTCAGGCTACTGGCAAATGCATTTACCCAAATCTGGACCTCAAGTCAGGCTACTGTCTATTGTATTTACCGAAAATAGACAAGTCAGGATACTGACAAATGTATTTTCTCTGAACTTGACCCTCAAGTCAAGCTACTGACAAGCGTATTTTCCCTAAACTTGACTTCAAGTCAGCCTACTGGCAAGTTTCTTTACCCAAAACTAGTCCTCATGTCAGGATACTATAAAGAGTATTTTCTCTAAATTGGACCTGAAGTCAGACTACTGACAAGTATAATTTCGGGAACGAGGGGAAAGGAGGAGTGGGGATGGGCGCGTTTAAGCAGGATGTAATAGCCCAGCTCATCTACAGGTGTATTCGATGTTAAAGGCTCCGAACATGGAATTAATACGCCCTTGTAATTAACCTTTTGTTTATTTGCTTTAAATGTATTTGCAACTCATTCTGTAATGTTTTGACCTACTAACCCGGAATCCATGCTGAATTAAACAAGATACCCAAGAGGACCTGTATCGCTCTACTTCTGGCTGTACACATTTGAATCTAAGGTCACCATTTGAATAAACTTTGAAGAGGACCATACGCTTATGGTAAATACAAAATTATTAAACCGTTGACACTTGTAGTTTCAGAGAAGATTTTTTAGTTTTTCCCCCAAATTTGACCCCAGGTTTGAACAAATTTCGTAAAGGATCAGAAGCTTATGTTAAAAGCAAAATATTAAATCTCTGGTTGTTGTAGTTTCATAAAAGATGGGTTTTTAAGTTTCAAGGGTTTCCCTATAAATGTGTAAAACATGTGACCACTGGGACGGGCCCAAATTTGACCCCATGGCCACAATTTGAACAAACTTGTTAGAGGAGTATAATCTTATGGTAAATACAAAATATTATAACCTTTGGCTCTTGTAGTTTCAGAAAAACTACAGAAACTACAGACTTCAGAAAGGGTTTTAATACTCCTGGGGCGGGGCCAAATATATGTAGCGGACCATAACCTTATGATAAATGCAAAATATTAAACCTTTGGCTCTTGTGGTTTCAGAAAAGGTGTTGGAAAAATCCATCTATAAATCTATGCCAAATATGTTACCTATCGGGCAGGGCCAAATTCTACCCCATTTGAGCAAACTTGGTAGAGTACCATAAGCTTGTGGTAAATCCAAAATATTAAACGTATGACTCTTGCAGTTTTAGACGTGATGATTTTTACGTTTTTCCCTATACAAGTCTATGTACAACAAGTGACCACTGGGGCGGGGCCAAATTGTACCCCAGGGTCACCATTTTAACAAACTTCGTAGAGGACCATCAGCTTATGGTAAATGCAAAATATTAAACCTTTTGCTGTTGTAGTTTCAGAGAAGAAAAGTTTTTAAGTTTCAATGTTTTCCTTATATAAATCATAAGTAAAAGATGTGACCTATGGGGTGTGGCCAAATTTGATCCCATGGCCACCATTTGAAAACTGTTAGAGGACCATAAGCTGATGATGAATGCAAAATAATAAACGTTGGCAGCTCTTGTAGTTTCAGAAAAGACGATTTTTTAAGTTTTTCGCTATATAAGTGTATGTAAAACATGCGACCCCTGGGGCGGGCCCAATTTAATCTCAGGGTCACCATTTGAACAAACTTGGTAAAGGACCATAAGCTGATGGTAAATGCAAAATATTAAACCTTTGGCTCTAGTAGTTTCAGAAAAGACTAAACATTTTTTTTTAAGTGTTTCCATCTATAAGCCTATGTGTCCCGTGGGACGGGGCCAAACTTGACCCCAGAGTCATCATTTGAACAAACTAGGTAGAGGACAATAAGCTTATGTCAATTAGAAAATATTTTATTTCTGGCTCTTGTAATTTTAGAAAAGATGATGTTTTTTGAAGTTGTTCCCTATACAAGTCTATGTAAAACATGTGACACCTGGGGCGGGGCCAGATTGTACCCCTAGTCACCATTTGAACACACTTCGTAGAGGACGATAAGCTTATGATAAATGCAAAATATTAAACTTCTGGCTCTTGTAGTTTCAGAGAGGAATTTTAATTTTTTTTCCTATATAAGTCTATGTAAAACATGTGACCCTTAGGGGCACAGCCAATTTTAACCCCAGGATCACCATTTGAACAAATTTCGTACAGGACCAAACGCTTATGTTAAATGCAAAATATTTAACTTCTGGCTCTTGTAGTTTTAGAAAAGATGATTTATTAAAAGTTTTGCCCTACACACAACTATACAAGTCTATATAAAACATGTGACCCCTGGGGCGGGGCCAAATTGGACCCTAGTGTCACCATTTGAACAAACTTCGTAGAGAACCATAAACTTCTGGCTCTTGTAGTTTCAGCAAAGATTTTTGAAGATTTTTTCCCCATATAAGTATATATAAAACATGTGATCCTTGGGAGCGGGGCCAAATTTAACACCAGGGTCACCATATGAACAAACTTCCTGCAGGACCATAAGCTTATGGTAAATGCAAAATATTAAACCTCTGGCTCTTGTAATTTTGGAAAAAAAGAGTTTAAGTTTCAAGGTTTTTTAAGTCTATGTAAGACATGTGACCCCTGGGGTGGGGCCAAATTGGACCACAGGGTCACCATTTGAACAAATTAGGTAGAGGACCATAGGCTTATGGTTAATGCAACAGATTAAACCTTTGACTCTTGTAGTGTCAGAAAAGATGATTTTTCCCTATATAAGGCTATATGTAAAAGATGTGACGCCTGGGGCAGTACGTCAAGGTCCATAATTCAACTCTAGTGTTATTGGTCCGATTTGGCCGATTTTCGAACTCGTCCAAGCTTTCATTGATATTAAGACACTGACATTGTTTGGTAAAGATAAAAATTATGCAAAATGATATGTTAGAGTGTTCACAAGGCTAAATAAGGCATTTTTCAGTAATTCAAGGGGACATGACTCTGGTTTTACTGGTCCGATATAGCTGGTTTTCGAACTTATCAACAATCTGTACAAGTTCCGTAAAGATCAGATACAAAATGAAGGTGCTAGAGTTTCACAATGCTTAATATGGCATGTTTCAGCAAAACAAGGATTAAACCTCTGGTGTTACTAATCCGATCCGGCTGATTTTCGAACTTGTCCGAGCTTTCATTGATATAAAGACACTGGCAAAGTTTTGTAAAGATCCGATTAATAATGATTAACAATTAATACTGAAAAGTGGATCCCTTGGAAGCAACAAACACAAACAACTCGGCATCCCATAAGCTCTGTTTACAACAACAACAACAACAACAAAACACTCAATAGGCTCATCCAAATTGAAACAAGAAACGTGGAAATTCCACGAAAACCAGGTTTTCCATAAGCTTCCCGTAAAGTTTCGATCCAATACTTCTTCTCATATAACCTACCTACACACAAAGTTTCACTTCAATATCTCATTCCTAAATGAAATTATTACCCGGAAATCATTTTTCTATCGTTAGTAACAGTGACCTTGACCTTGATCCTTTGACCTTAAATGCAATCCAAAGCTTCCTTGCCATATAAGCTACCTATATACCAAATTTCGTTCCAATATCTTCTTTTTTTAGTAACAGCGACCTTGACCTTGACCCCAGTGATCTCAAATGCAATTCCAAGCTTCCTTTCCATATACCTATGCTTTATTCACTCCTGTCGATATATAAGCTACTTACACACCAAGTATTTTTTTCAATATATAATTCCAAACTAAAGTACCGTTTTTCTGTTTTCAGAAATAGTGAGCTTGACCCAGTGTTCTCATATGCAATCCCTAGCTTCTTTTCCATAAAAGCTACCTACACACTGTTTCATTCCAATATCTCATTCCCTAACCTTATTTCCCGGAAATATATATATTTTTAAATTTTAGTAACAGTGACATTGACCCAGTGACCTAAATGCAATCCCAACCTTTCTTTCCATATAAGGTACCTACGTAGCAAGTTTCGTTCCAGTATTTCATACCTAACTGAAATTATTACACAGAAACCTATGTTTTCTCATTAGTTACAACGAGCTTGACTTTTACCCCCAGTGAATTAAAATGCAATCCCAAGCTCCCTTTCTACATAAGGTACATACGTAGCAAGTTTCTTTCCAGCAGTTCATTGCTAACTAAAATTATTACACAGAGACCAAAATGCTCCATTGCCATATAAGCTACATACACACCAAGTTTCGTTCCAATATGTCATTCCTAAAAGTTTTTGCTCGGAAACAGTTGAATGTTGTTTAACGGCTCATCAACACAGTATAGGTTATTAAGAGCCGCCCCAGAGAGAGGGGAAGGATACATAGGATTCCGGGAACCGTGTCCTACTCTTATTATAGAATAGATTCCTATGGTTCTTTAACGTGCTCGGAGGATAGACCGATACACGGGACCGCCCGGTTTACGTCCCCATCCGACGGACGAGGCTAAGGGAAAGTGTCCAAGAACACACCGACGAAACTCAGTGGCACCACGGAGGATTGAACCCTGGGCCTCCAGTTATAAATCCGCCGCGCTACTGACTGCGCCACGCCAGCCCTCTTTCTCGGAAACAATTTTTCTATTTTTAGTACAGCTGCTTTGACCTTGACCCCAGTGACCTCAAATGGAATCTCAAGCTTTGGTGCACCCTAGAACTTGGGTTGAAGCCCCAGCTGCCTTTTTTGCCACTGACCGTTCCAATGCGGTAGCCTTATTGGCAACCCGTTTGAGTTTGTGATGTTATATCTTGCCTTTTGTTCGGCTTTGTAGTTGTTGTTTGTTTCCGTGCGTGTTGGTGGTTGTCTGTGGTCCTTGACATTTCCTGTTCGGCTTTTATATCTACTTTTGATTTCTGAAGTAAATAAACAGGATCTTTCGTCGCATTATCTCACAAAAGTTACTGAGCAGAAACTTTTTTTCTATTTTTGTAACAGTGACCTTGACTTTGACCCCAGTGAACTCAAACGCAATCCCAAAGTCTTTTCCATATAAGCTACCTACATCGTCAGTTTCGTTGCAACATCTCATTCCTACATGTAACACAAGCTATTAAACGGAAAACATTTTTCTGTTTTCAGTAACCTTGACATTGACCCCAAATGCAATCCAATGCTTCCTTTCCATATAAGCTACCTACACAGCAAGGTAGCTACATACACAGCAAGGATCGTCGCATTCACTCATTCTTAAGCTATTGGGCGGAAACCATGCGTTTGACGACGCCCACGCCCTTAACGACATTCGCCAATCTAGTAACCCTGAAATTTTATTCAACGGAAAACCTGGTTAAAACTGTCAAAGAAATGGAATAAAAAATAATGAAAATTAGGTTAAGAATATATACATATGAACAAATATAAAAGAAGGATATTTATAACTGAACCCAAGGCTATGATCCTGCGTATAATAAAGACAATACATTTGAAGAAAATACTATTGACAACTTACAATATTAGAACAGATAAACATGTGAAATGTCAAATATCTATATAAGCTAAAACGATATTATGTAAAAGATCGATTGAAAAAAATAATTGTAAAACAGTTAAAAAATGTGATTTCAGAATTAATTAATCAAAGTGTGATATATGTTCATAGGTATATAATAATGTTATGAAAATAAACAAAACACTCAAGAAAACTGTGACGCTCAGTATTCTACTAGACAAAGAAACGTATATCTCAAAATAGCGACCTATGGTTACCCTAGAACCTGGGTAAACCCCAAGTGGCATTTTTACCATCGGCCGTTTGAATGCGGTACCCATGCTGTCGCATACTTTGCTTCTGTATATTGAAAAAGACAAAAAATAGAGGATGTTTCCCAATAAATATCTTTATCACATAACGTCCCTTGTTAGCAGTGTCGAACACCCATTTAATATTCTATTGTATTACACACGTGTAATACCACCTGGAACGATTTTGATTGGTTGAGTTAAACCTGTAACACTACGCAAGTTTATTAACTGAAACTATTTTATTTATTACAAATTCACCCGGATCTGAGTCATAAACTTACTATTTGTGACAGCTTATAAAAAATAATGCACGTTATACAAAACATTGTTGTTGGTTTGTTAAAAAGTTGGCGTAAACTGCTATTTTTAAAGAGGTAAAACACGAACTCTTTTATACGCAACGTCATGTGTGAAACGCGACGTTACGACGTCACATATTTTATGACGTTTTGGCGCTAAAGTGTGTCTGACGTCGTGGCGGTTCTATGTCCATCTGAATTAATTTTTTCTAATTTGATTGCAATGTTATGTGATAAAAAGGATCTTAAACTCGTTCCCATTCCATATAAGATTTATGAAACGAGTTATGAATTATTTTTAATTTTAACGCGCCAAAAGGCTCATTAAAATAAAAATAATTCATAACTCGTTTCATAAATCTTATATGAAATGGGAACGAGTTTAAGATCCTCTATTTGTACAAAAGCAAGCTATCCCGGCGCTGGGCAATTATTACCCCGATGACTTCGTTTGAAAAACTTGATCGAATAACTTAGTCGATTAACAATAACATAAAGATGACCACTTACTTCTAAATGCATTATTCAAGTATTGTAAGTATATAACGTTTGTTTATTAAGTCATATATATGTTGAAAAAAAAGATAACGTTCAATATGAAATGTACATAAATAAAAGATATTAATTTGATCGTAAACTGGATTCGGTACACACAGTATTGACACTATTAACAATATTTATACACACAACTCAAAAATAGTACAAACGTAAACAACAGAAATAAGCAAAATCGAAAAAGGTCAATTGCGTAATGTTTATAAAAACAAACAAAAAACAGCTTTGTAAATATATCAAACAAATTAAAACAAAATAAATAAAACAATGAAATATGTTTCGTCAGTTATGCTAACCTTTTGGACATAGATGATAACATCAATTATAAAAACATATCGCGTGAAATTCTGTTAAAGTCAGCACTACATATATTAAAACTAATCGTGACAACATTAATGCAGAACATACGTGTACTAAACGCACCTTCATCGGATATTGAGTTTAACGCCTGTCGCAATGAAATAGCGGATTCATAGGGTGTCCGGTTGGGGCCAGATACAATGTCGCAGTGTCGTGGGCGACAATGCGACGCCCGACAATGCGACATCGCGATACGACAATGCGACACGACAAATCGACATTGCGATACGACATCACGACAATTATTTCGTGATGTCGTGATGTCGTATCGTTGGCGACATTACGACAATACAACATAATGTCGCGTTGTCGTGCGCGACAATGCGACGCCCGACAATGCGCCATATCAGTCTCGCGATGTCGTATCGTATTGTCGAGTTGTCGTATCGTGATGTCGCGACCGGACACCGTAGGTTCATGAGTGATTTTCTATCACAACATCGCTTTACCCCCGCCTCCCCAGCCTCTCTTCTGTATCTCCCAAATTGTTTGTTTATTTGTATGGTGTTTTACGTCATTTTCAACACATGTAAGGTTTACAAAGGTCCATTATCATACTCTCTTTTATATATGACGGTCGATTTTTTGTGGTGGAGGCAGACCAACCACTTTTCCTGGGTAGAACCAGTACTGTACACCTCCCGCCATCCGTAAGAATCGACACTTCCTCACTTACAAGTCGAGTTCCCAGAGGGATTCGAACCCACAGCGGTGAGAGGCAAAGGTTGACAACGCAACGTCGTTAACCATTCGATGACGGAGACGCTATCTCCCAAATAGACAAGACAGTGTAAATATTGGGTTGTTTACATTGTTGAATATTATTCAGGTTACCGTTCTATTGTAAAATATATAACCCAAAAAATCCTCATGTTCGTAATAGCTGTACATCAGCGTCTAATGCATGTACATGCACTACTTACGATCTAAGTTTTCGCGTTAATTTATCAGCAACCTGATCAGCATCCAATACCAAGGCAATGTAAGTAGATCAGCATCCAGTACTCAATATTTTTTTCAACAATTGTGTCGTCCTTCATACAACAGGCTGTGGTTTACAATTCTGCAATGTTAGCACCCATGGAGTCTGGTTTTTCTAGAAGAACTCAATGCCCGTGTTAATAACTGATATACATTTTCTTTCTCTAATACATCTACTTTGTCCTGTTAAGTACTACATTGGCGTTTCATGTATTGTATCACCATTGTCGTCGTTTGTGACGGAGGGAATAGCTCGTCTAAGACGCACTAGCATTTAATTGAAATCAGCTAGATCTTTGTATCTATCCATAGTTTCGGTAATCCTTTTGTGTCGAAATTCCAGGTACGCATCAGATATCTCCTTGAAAAGAAAACAGTGCGTTTAATATAGAGTATGGGATAGCACAAGTATCTCAAAATATTGTGCTGAAACTAAAAGTAGATATAAAAATCGAACAGGAAAAGTAGCACTCAAGGAGACAGTCAGCCACAAACACACAGAAACAAAGATGAAGAAAAGGCAAAATAAGACATCACAAACACAATACGGCTGCTGCCTTGGAACGGTCAGTGGAAAAGAAAAGCCAACCTCCAAACGGATAAGATGAAAACATGTCCCATGTTCTTTTTAAAACGGGCACAAAAAAGTGATATATGGAACTGGTAACGGTGTATGCGTTCGAAAATCAATACTATGCACACAGAGGATGGAAAGAAAGTATTACTGATAATAAAATGAAGGGATTATAAAAGACATGCACGTCGTAACAAGTGGTGGATGCTCTACCATTTGTACAACTTTGTGAAAAGCAAAAAAGTCATTAATCCTTATGATCAATTTACTAGCCTTAGTTGAGCTTTAGGCTGCTTGACACCAACACTCATGAAACTTCATAGATAAAAAGTAGGAATCCTATTGTGTTTAAGGGTCAGTAGGTGAAAGGTCAAGGTTGCCATGACCTTATATGGAAATATGCATTCCGCGCAAAACTTTCAAACCACAACGCCCACAATCATATAACTTCATAGGTATTTTACCATTGGTGAGAGGAGGAACCATTTTGTATTTGTGGCCAGTAAGTAAATGGTTAAGGTCTCTACGACCTTATATGAACATATACATTATGTACAACAACGTTGAAACCGTAAAAAAACACAATGATGAAATTTCATCGACACACTACATTTTGTGGAAGCCTTTTGTTTTTGTGGTCAGTAGGTCAACGGCCATGGTCGCAATGACCTTATATTAAAATATTCGTACTGTGCGATAACACTGAAAGCATAATATCGCATAACACTTATCATCATGAAACTTCATTGGTACATTGCCCTTGGTGAGTTGTGGAATCCTATTGATTTTGGGGCCAGTCGGTCAAAGGTTAAGGTCGCCATGATCTCATATGGAAATGCCTTCCGAGCAATTACTTCAAAAGCATAACGCACACTCTTACGAAACTTAATAGGTACACTGGCGTTGGTGAGAAGGGAACACCTATTGTTGCTGGGTCAGTAGGTTGAAGAACAAGGTCGCTATGTGCATCAAGTGAGCGATTCAGGGTCATTTTGCCCTTTTTGAAGGTCTTAGGCTTATTATCTGGGATCAACTTACTCTAACACTATCGAAAATATGCATTTGATTATTTTCATGAGAGGAGTATAGACTGCAGACCATTGGACCAATCGGACGGGTGAAGCAAAGAAAGCAAGATACTAGCTGAAAGTCACAGCTCAATGTTTCGAACCAAAAAAGATAACATTACATATTCCCATAATCAAATCAAAATCGGAGATCTTAATTAAAGTCTGTATGTCTGAACCGATCCAACTATACTCAAGTGCTTAGACGACTGTTACAAATTGTATTTCTTACGTTTTCTTCAATGATAACAGATACCGTGTCCTCGGAAATGAAACCATGGCAAATATGTTTCCCATGCAACGATTCAATGTCTTTTAGTAGTCGTCTTTTAATCAGTTGGACATCGTTTGCTGACATGTTGTTGTTAGCCAGGTACCGAGACAATGGCATATTGCCAGGTACAGACATAAGACTTCCGTCCCTTGTAATGTCGTTATGAATCTTCAGGAATGTGTTCGTCGTGACAGCATCTATAAATAGTAAATACGAACATACTTTAAGAAGATATTCTGGTATCTAGCCTACTAGACTCCGCAACCGCCTCCAAAAAGAGGTGATAATACGACGTTTCGGAGACACTTCCGATGCGGTTGCGGAGAGCAAATTGAAGCAGCAACGTTAAGAGTGAATTTAATATTTTCGTTTTTTTCGGCCCTAACTCGATCTTTTTCAAAAATCGGGGAATGTGGTACCACAGGAACTGGTCACTTTTAATTTTTGCCTTTTTTAATTATAGTAAATATAAAACACAGAAACTTACCGAAACTTTAGGAATCAGCTCTTGTACGTTTGGTAATTCCAACAAATGTTCAACTTTAGATCCAGGAAAACACAAACACTGAACGTCATCTTCGACATATTGATGAAAATAACGCACTTGACTATGTCCTATAATCAAAGTCTTAGGAGCCATTTTAAACTACAGCACTAAACACGATTAACACTAACGCAGTTTTAAACTCAATTTAACATTTAATACGCATGTTATATATGGAATATGTAATATGTTCCTATGGAATATGAAAACTATTTCTATATTTGAAGATTTATATGTGTATTTAGTGAATTGATTGTGATTTGAAGCTGGAATACTGCGCCGAACTTAACGGAATTAACGGACACCTGATTTTCGGTAAAATTCATTTGTTTACATTGGGGACATAAACAAACGACGAGCAGCATCAAATTGCACTTTGGTGACTTTGAACTCGGATATCTCAGCGAATTTACAAGGGATCGTAGGAAGAAAGGTATTGTTGGATAGGAAATTAATTTCTGCACATGTTAGTATATAGTGTGCATGTAATTGAGATTGTTTCGAACGTCTGCTTGACCTCTGAAAAAGAACACCAGCATTTTCCAAAATTTCCCATTCATGTCCTTTATAGACAATTATAATAATAGAAGGCAAAAAATAAAAGTGACCAGTTCCTGTGTGTGGTACGATGCAGGAATGTTTTCCCTTCCTGTTTCATTTGCTCTCCGCAACCGCATCGGAAGTGTCTCCGAAACGTCGCATTATCAGCTCGTTTTGGAGGCGGTTGCGGAGTCTAGTAGGCGTGAATACAAAATTGATAAACACGTATTGCAATGTTTAATTGCACTTTAATTGCCTTTCAACAATGCATGTCTGCACACATAACTTAGTAATCGAAGCAAGAACGCGTAATTCCATTTATATTTATGGCTTTGGTGTTAATTGTTTTTAAGTAACCCATCCTAGACACGGAAGTTAGATGATCTCTCATTTGGTAGGCGTCAAAGTATCTTTTGGTAATGCACACATACGTCAATATCTCAAGCAGTTTACCGGCAACTATGTGACATGAAAATAGTATGACCTTGACCCGATCCCTGACACACGACCACAATTTGCGCGAGTCTTTTAATGATTTACATACAATATTCTTCCACAGGAGAAAAGTCCCTGGCTTTTTAAAATGAAGAATTTATCTAGAGCAACTACGGGTCTAAAGCAAAGTATAAACATTACGGGGAAGCCTTTCCCGATTTGTTAAATTAACGCCTTGTTTATAGCAAAAAAATAAATAAAAGTCACACTTACTGCTTTGTTAGTAATATTTGACCTAGTTCTAAATTTATGTTGAGACACTTTAGCGTATAGTACCAATGATTACCAGCCGTGAGTAGGGTAAGAGTGAGGTTTTGCCCTTCTTTTTTTTATCACTGACCGTTCCAAGGCAGTACCGCTGCTAGTTTGCTTTTTGTTTACTTTTATATTGTATATCCATTCTCACGAATTACTGACATATAACGAACAGAGCATCACTTTGGCCATGCAATTCCAAATGTCGTACGCAAACACACCGGCCAATGCTACATACACGTCATCTTTTATCTCATAATCTCATGTAGTTTAGTTAAAAACCGCATACAAAATTAGTTTAGACTTGTAATTGTTTCTTTGTTTGAATGGTATATTCGGTTGACCGTGTTCTGTGAATGATCTACATTTCCTGTTCGACTTGTGTCCCTACTTGTAATAAGAAAAAGTCTGCATGAACTTGACCATTGACCCCTAATGATGTATTCAATATACCGTATATCATGCATATACACGATACGCTTGAACGATTAAGTTATTAAGTGTCTACAATAACATGAACTTGATGCGTGGCCGTGAACATACGAACCCGAATTGTGTACACCATCTAGTTGTGATGCTAACAGTCATTAGTGTCGATTCCATGCGGTACAAAAGTATGCACGGAGTTTAACGTCGCTTTTAACAATCATTTAGTCATATCTTCTTGTAGCCGTGAGTTCAATCTCCATTCTCGCCCTCGATCGATACTAGTATCATCTCTCGTGTTTGGCACTTGGAATTACGGGGGAAAAAGCAGTCCAGTCAGGTGATTTGCATATATATAGCTAGGGACCAAAACTCAGGTTTTAAGACCCAATCTAGTCACGCCGGACAGAAGCACCAAACTTTCCTCAAATGTGTGTTTTATATTTCTATGTATTTTTAAAAAGATTCCCAAAGGTTCGTGAATCCCTAAATGTATTAAGAATTATATGCACACCGAATTACCGCACCGCGGATGAAGTCCTGGAGGGCACCTGCCGAATATCAGTGATGAATTTGAAAAATTCGAAATGACGTCAGTATGTTCAATCCCAGCTTTATATTGCTGCGAAATGACGTCAGTATGTTCAATCCCCCCCCCCCCCCCCCACCCCACACACACACACGGAATCATGGAATACCACGTTGGAGACACATGAGAAGACTCCCCAACCAGTTACATTATACTGACAAAGGGTCAACCTGTTCTGCTCTAATACGGGTCACAGGAACTGGTCACTTTTAAAATAAAAGTTCCTGTGATACGGGTCAACCTGTTCTGTTCTAATACTTCCCTTTCCATGCTGAACGTCAAGTAAGGGAGCCAGTAGTACCATTTTATAAATGCCTGTATATGATGATCCGGCCTGGGCTTGAACCACAGGAACTGGTCACTTTTAATTTTTGCCTTCTATTATTATAATTGTCTATAAAGGACTTTAATGGGAAATTTTGGAAAATGCTGGTGTTCTTTTTCAGAGGTCAAGCAGACGTTCGAAACAATCTCAGTTACATGCACACTATATACTAACATGTGCAGAAATAAATTTCCTATCCAACAATACCTTTCTTCCTACGATCCCTTGTAAATTCGCTGAGATATCCGAGTTCAAAGTCACCAAAGTGCAATTTCAGGCTACTCGTCGTTTGTTTATGTCCCCTATGTAAACAAATGAAATTTACCGAAAATCAGGTGTCCGTTAATTCCGTTAATTTCGGCGCAGTATTCCAGCTTCAAATCACAACCAATTCACTAAAGTAAAGCATCGATACGTAAATAAATCCATATTTTATCAGTTTGCATAGTCCGTATCACGAGAAAGTCACACAACAACGAGTATTTCGCCACTTGTTATCGGCACTAGCAGACTTTACAAATGAAACCGCCATTTTCAAATGAATTACGGGGCCGAATGACGTCATAATGCGAATCCAACAGCTATGGTAAGTATTTTTACTTTTTAATATTATTCTTGAATATATTAGAAAATACGTTAGTGCTTATCCATAACACTATTATAATCAATAATAGTGTTATGGATAAGCACAAGCGTATTTAATAATATATTCAAGAATAATTTTAAAAAGTTTTTTTTTTTACCATAGCTGTTAGGTTCGCATTATGACGTCATTCGGCCCCGTAATTCATTTGAAAATGGCGGTTTCATTTGTAAAGTCTGCTAGTGCCGATAACAAGTGGCGAAATACTCGTTGTTGTGTGACTTTCTCGTGATACGGACTATGCAAACTGATAAAATATGGATTTATTTACGTATCGATGCTTTACTTTAGTGAATTGGTTGTGATTTGAAGCTGGAATACTGCGCCGAAATTAACGGAATTAACGGACACCTGATTTTCGGTAAATTTCATTTGTTTACATAGGGGACATAAACAAACGACGAGTAGCCTGAAATTGCACTTTGGTGACTTTGAACTCGGATATCTCAGCGAATTTACAAGGGATCGTAGGAAGAAAGGTATTGTTGGATAGGAAATTTATTTCTGCACATGTTAGTATATAGTGTGCATGTAACTGAGATTGTTTCGAACGTCTGCTTGACCTCTGAAAAAGAACACCAGCATTTTCCAAAATTTCCCATTAAAGTCCTTTATAGACAATTATAATAATAGAAGGCAAAAATTAAAAGTGACCAGTTCCTGTGGCTTGAACGACCTCGCGTATGCTAAGCCACGTCGCGGTATCTGTCCAGAAATAACGAAATGGAAACAAACGGCCTTGAGCGGAATGACCATCTATCGCACGGATAATTCATCGGAACAGCAAGTGTTAGATACATAGTTGTATACAGAAACGTATACAGTTTGTTTTTTACCTATATCTATGGAGTATGGAATAATACCTGATGTTACAGCTTTTCTTTCTACAGCTTCCTGAAAAAAATATATAAGCGAAATGACCCTGTATTGATAATGCGCTGACATTGATTACGGCATACTTAAACAAATACACATTTGCATAACAAATATTTAAAACTTTCATGTTTATATTATTATATTGATTGTGTATGGGTCGGTTGCCATTATTACTAATAAACAGTTATTAGAATGTACTGTTCGATAACACATATGCCTTCCATCATGAGTGTTTAAAAAGTTAATTATCACGCACGCTCTCACGCACGCACGGACACACACAACACACACATACCAAAACATGATGTCAAAACAGTTCACTAATTTAAAGTACTTAACAAAATGCCTAAGTACCTAGTTCTATAAGTTTTTTTTTCTTTTAAAAAAACACATCAACATGAAAGCTTTTAAATGTGTTCATGTCATCATAGCAGAGTATTTCTTCTTCTTCTTCTTCTTCTTCTTCTTCTTCTTCTTCTTCTTCTTCTTCTTCTTCTTCTTCTTATTATTATTTTTATTATTATTTTTATTATTATTATAATTCTTCTTCTTCTTCTTCTTCTTCTTCTTCTTCTTCTTCTTCTTCTTCTTCTTCTTCTTCTTCTTCTTCTTCTTCTTCTTCTTCTTCTTCTTCTTCTTCTTCTTCTTCTTCTTCTTCTTCTTCTTCTTCTTCTTCTTCTTCTTCTTCTTCTTCTCGGACAAGTAGCTAGACTACCCGTAATGGTGTAGTGCATTTTCCATTCGCATATGTCGCATATATTTGACTGACATTTGATGGTAAGGGTACACATGCAATCTATATCAATTATAATATTAACAAAATAGTCACCAACACATCAAGTGTTACCTTTTTCTTTCGAATGGAGGATATCGTATACAGAAACGGATTCAGTGCCGCATTTATTGGCAAAACAAAGACGATGATCCCTGCATAAATCTCCAGAGATAATTCATACCCACCCAAGGACATGAAACCTGAAAATAAATGCACACACATCTCTTCGTGGTAACTAATATTAGGTATTTTGCAATGTGCAAAAGAGTTGTATTCGTGCACAATTATTATTAAGTTACACATTCAGAATGGGTCTAACATTGACCGAATTTGGACTATTCTGAATTGATTTGTCTTACAGGAAACGTCTTTTGACATTGATAAAAGCATTGCATGTTTTATGCCTATTCTTTTGATATGAGTACGTTGACACTTTCTTTTAACTAACTTCATAACTTTCGCATGACATCATTAACCCAATTTAATAAATCAGTGATCAATTAAATAATATATTTGAGTAGGTGTATAATCTAGCCTCGGTCACCCGGCCCACCTGGGGAAAAAATACGTTTTTGGCGAGATTTTGAGAGATTCCACGAGACTTTCAAAAAACATATTTTCAAGTTAACTCAAAACTAATTTCCTTTTTTAACTTATGAGAAGCAGCAAGTGACGTTAAACAGTTTAACTGGTTCATCAATAATTGACGTACATTTATTTACAAAATGACGTCACGCAAACGTCGACTTTATGTGCGTGAAAAAATACGCGAATAAATTGGGCTAATCACTAATGGGCGCTTCTAATTTGCCCAGACCATTTGTTTAAGGCAATTGAACTTGCCTTAAATTATATTCAGGAATCTGATGATGACCATTTTGTAATATTTTCTGATTCCCTTTCAACTCTTCAAGCACTGGGTAATATGAAACATGATAACCCAGTTGTGCTTCAACATTTAGAAAAGTACAATTCTCTTATAATTGATAATGTTATTATTTTCTGCTGGCTTCCAAGCCATGTAGGAATACGTGGTAATGATAGAGCTGATAGTGCTGCTAAGGCAGCATTATATTTTCATGTAACTAATACCAAATTACCTTATACTGATTTTAAAAGTTGTATTAACACATATATTCGTAACTCTTGGCAAGCCACTTGGGATTTGTCAGTTAACAATAAACTCCATCCAATTAAACCGTTACTCGGAGAATGGCGTTCTTCTAGTAGACCCATTCGTCGAGAGGAAGTTGTCCTAGCCCGGTGCAGGATAGGGCATACACGTTATACTCATTCATATTTATTACAAGGTGAGCAATTACCGGAATGTATACCCTGCTTTTCACCGTTAACGGTCAAACACATCTTATTGGAATGTGTAGACTTTGATCCAACGCGTCAAAGGTTCTACAATGTTAATACTATGAAAGAGTTATTTGATACTGTAGATTTTAGTCTTGTTTTAGATTTCCTGAAAGAGATCAGACTACATAAACCATTGTAATGTGTTATTTACTATGAAAGAGTTATTTGATACAGTAGATTTTAGTCTTGTTTTAGATTTCCTGAAAGAGATCAGACTATATAAATCATTGTAATGTGTTCTTATATATATATACACTTGTTTATATACCCGTTGACGGGCATTCATTGATTTACATACATAGTTTATATTACACCTTATTATCCCTTATTTTTTAATAGTTTTATCTTTATATATTTACATTAATTTTTAATTAATACTTCATTTCTTCATTTTTCATCAATTTTTGCGCACAATATGACCTATTTAGGTGTCGACGTGCCGTAAAACACCATTCATTCATTGTTTGTTTGTTTTTATGGTGTTTTACGTAATTTTCAATAAATGTAAGGTTGTATATGACGGTCGATTTTTTTTTGTAGTGGAGGCAGACCACCCACTTTTCCTGGGTAAAACCAGTTCTGTACACCTCCAGCCATCAGCAAGAATCGACATTGCCCAGACCGATATCTGGAAGTATGACATTTGCATGATACGGTCTTGGCAGGCCGAGACTAGGGTATAACCGGAGATTTATCCATTGATGCTCACCTGACTTTACCCATTTATAAAAAACAAACATTTGTACTGGGAATTAAAGTCAGTACATAAGGCTTTTCGATGGAGGCTAGGCGTCCGATTAAAAATTGACAAATACTGACATTTTATACTGTATATAGTCAAAACAAAATGAATGAGCCTAAACGTGACCATAATTTGCAAAGAAATCCATTCAGCACTGTTATATGTGCTTTCCTATGTTACAAACCAGGGTTAGATTAATACATTTAAGCTCTATTTCATTCCACGTTTATGGTGATTGCACAATTTAGGCCTGAACGTCCAGTTGCTAACACCATAGTTGGATTAATATGACATTTTTATCATGAATTAGAACAATTTAATGTTTTATTTTTTCTAGAAAAAAGACTGGTGTACTGCCTTTAAAGTGTGTTTTTATATTGGTTTGTGTCTTCATAACACTAATGTGGATACTTTCAGTCAATCTCTACACAGAGTACACTCGTTCCTCATAGTCCCGATTAAAACTAAATTGTTTTTATACATTATTTCAAATCTTGCAACATCTAATTTGCAGATATTTTGAAAATTATATTTACACAAGAAATAAATGAGTTTCAGGCAAACATATTCCAATTTAACAGGTTTTACCAAAATCTTGTAATTTAGTAGTTAGCATAGATATATGTGAGTGCAAGGAAAGATAACTCTGCGTGGAGATTGACTTTCAGTTTGAATTATTGTCAAATAATTTGAAGATAAATTCCGAGTAACACCCTTTGATTTTAACTAGTGAACATATCAACATCTAGGAAATTTGTAACGAATGCCTAAATGTGAAAGTTATGACAAGTGTTTCATGTATACTCACGATATGAGCTTACTTGCTGTGCAGGTTGAAGTATATTGAATTTAATCTACTTACCTAATACACATATAGGAAACCAACAACAAAAGTTCGTTACTATGACAACCGAAAGTGACCTCGCTACTGCTGCATCCACTTCACTTTGCTTTTTGTTGGATTGTATATGTGACGCTTTAACCACTTTGTACAACAGACCTTGCACGATTCCAATGGCAATGAACAAGATCGCATTGAAGACAATAAAAACACCTACAGAGTATTGCCATCCTTTAGTACGACTTCCCGTGAGTGGTAGAGCGATACAGACACCAGAGCTTGAATAAAACTCGCCTCTAAAATAAAAATCCATCGTGACAGGAATAACCGCGATAACTACTGCTATTATCATAGCAAGTGCAGCACATACAAGCGATTGTGTTAGGGTTAGTTTTGAAAACGGATATCTGATAGCAACGTACCTATCAATTGCAATTAGACAAATAAGCATTGCGGAGGACTCACAAGAAAAAGCGGACGCCATCCCAGCAAATGTACATAGTAAACTCGTCCGCCATGTTATATCATGTATGCTGTAATTTCCTCTGAAATACACGTCTACAGAGGCAATAATCAATGTATAAATCCCCATGAACAAGTCCGATACACCTAAAAATGTAACAAAAATTGTATAAGAATGCCATCTTTGTCTAATATGATAACCAATGACAAACATGTTTCCAAGCATGGCGGACAATCCGATAAACCAAATGCACAGTCGAAGCAAATCATTTTCGATAAGATCTTCGCAAGACGAGATCGCATTTTCTGGCGCGATGCACAAGCCATGAATAAAAACTGTTTTCATAACGCAGCATAAAGCGGAAGAGTCTGTGTACAATTGTTGCAATTGTTCGATACCATTAAATAGTTCATTTTCAAGTTCAGCGATTGCTCCGCGGATATCTAAATATGACAAGCTAGACAGCAACTGGAACGCTCCTGTCTGTATATACAACGGATTAGAATTAAGGTCTAGATATTGCAAATTGTTCATTCCCCGAAATGTAGTATTATCGATAGCCTGTATACCACAGGATGCAATATGCAAATGTGTTACCTTCTTCAATTTATTAAATGCGCCAGATTCTACAGTAACCAGATTGATGTTTCCAGTAAGAATGAGTCTTTGCAAGAACAGTAATTCACTGAAGTCATTTACTGTTAAATGTTCAAGCATGTTGTGAGAAAGATCAAGGGTCCGTAAGCTTTTGAAAAACTGAAGTGGGTTAGTATTCAAGTTTGACATTATACGTTTAACACCACATCGGGAGAGATTTAAGAACATTAAGGACTGAAATATGGATAACTCGCTCAAACGTGGACTCGACACAACTGAATTGCTTAGATCCAAATAACGCACGTGTTTGGCTGTTGTTGTAGCACTACCAAAAGGTAAGGATGAATTGCATCTCATAGAAGCCACACCGGTACATTCACATTGTTGTGACATTCAAATCCACAGAGTCGTTCATCGTCTCCATGTGGGCACTGTCGTATACCGTCGCAAACCAAGTCATGTGGTAGACAAGATCCACTTTCTCTGCAGCTGAACATGTCTTTGCACGCATACTTTTCTAAAATATAAATTACAGAATGTTTAAGATGTACTTGGAGTGCTCTAGCTACTACAAAACATAATTGTGTAGTTATCTAACTAAATGTTGTCTATTTGTGAACGAAGTTAATCCGGTGTGCAATGTATATGTTACAAAATGAGTGCATGTTTATTAAGAAAAAATAATAAAAATAAAAATAAGTCAAACAGGAAATGCAGCTTTCACAGAACACTTAACCCAAAAACACGCAAAAGGACAAACATGAATGCCAATGTTAACAAAGAATAAAGGCATATGACGTCACAAACACAATAAGGGTTGACAATAGGGCTACCGCCTTGGAACGGTCAGTGACAAAAAAGGCCGATGGGGTTTAAACCAGGTTCTAGGGTGCACCAAACCTCACACTTACCCTACTTCATCCCAATAAAACGGGACAGTGTAAATAAAGAAGTCCCCGCCATGAACTATTCTCTAACCAACAAGGCAGCATTAATAGGCAATATAAGTAAAACACATACATGAACATGTATATATAATATAAACAACAACAACAACCTAAAAAGACACAAAGTAAGTACTCAATGACTAGGCATATCACAACCCTCATTTTATGGAGATGTGGTCTATAAAATTCGAAAGTTAAAGGTGTCTGACGGGTTTCCTGACCGCTTTACAAATTTTAATAAGGAAGTTCGTCAGAAAAGGATATAACCCCTTGGTTTTACTGCGCACTGCATGTTTAGTGATTGACCCCTCTACAGTCAGTCATTACGCTTCACTTTTCACTTGTGCGATGACTGGACTACCTCTTGGGACTCTATGATTGTACCTACTGAAACCCCAACTAAGGGAGGTGGGTGCATGAGCTTTCGTCCCTCGGGTTTTCTGATCGTACCCTAGATTGGTATTCTATTTAGCTGCAACTACTATGGTTGTTCAGTACGATTCTGGATACATCCTGAGATGTTTATTATTGTGTATGTATATCTTTAGTTGGTTTCTCTGGATGTGGACTTTATTGTTAGAGATTTCCTTTTGATGGGATTTAGTTTTGTTTACACTGTCTTGTCTATTTGGGCGCTGAAGACAGGATAATAGCGAGGATTGTGCGCATATAAAATCGATTCAAGCTAACCAGTAGGTCTTATTGCCTACTGACCGTTCCAAGTCGGTAACCCTGTCTTCACCACCCTCTCTGTGGTTTTTTGTCTCTTTCATTGTAGTTTCAAGTCCTTGTTTGCAGTACAGTGCGGACCTACGATGCCATTGCGTTCGGACGCTGTGGTTTCTATAGGACCCTATATATCATTTGGCAGAACCCGTTTTTTGTGGGGGTCTTATTTTCCCTGATTTTAGTTTAATAGTTTCATGCTATATAAAAAAATAAGAAATGTGGCTTTAGTCATCAACATCCAGCAAGTATTAGGGAGGCTATGATTTAACAAGATGTGTATTTTGGCTAAAATTGCCGATATTTACTAGTGCGGGCCTAACTAAATATATTGATTGCTTACATAAATTATAGTTCAAAGTCACGTCACAGTCGAGCATTACGAGGAGTCCGGGGGACATTACATCAACCAGCATGGCGTGTTCAGTCCAGTACACGTGGTTCGGGTGTAAAAATAAGTGATTGCCGATGTCACAGATACAGGAACCACTCTATGGGTTTGTCGTGTGACCAATACATAACGGCAGTTTGGGTGAGTTATGTTTTATTTTATGCTTTATTTGTTGTAAATTATTGACAATTTAAATTGTTGTTCTGAAGTAAATATCTGCCGGTAAAAAGCTAGATTAGTTTAGAAGGATTCTTTACATTTGTGACGATTTTGTATTCGTCTATATAATTAGCCCTGACCGAAAACGTTTTACTTAAGTATATTATAACTTCCGGTTAATTCTTGTTTCACAAAACGGATTGAAATCGAACCAATCAAATGCATTGACCAATCATGCATTTTGTCCTATCAAATTAAACGACCAATCGGAACAGGGATGGCTCAGGACTGTATATAAGGCATTTCAGTCAGTTACACAGATTCCTCATCGATTCCAGTTCAGACCATCGAACAGGCAGGACGTCTTGCGTTTGAAGTCTGGGACAAAGTGACTCGGCAAGGCGTTCTGCTGTCTGGGATCATCCACCCTGCACTGTATAGCGCTATATACAGTGTAGAGCCACATGGAGGCTTGGACATCGCCTCGAGAGCGTGTATATATGTTTTTATCCTGTTTTTACGTGGCCCTAAAGATGGACGATTAAAGCTTCTACTGGAAATCTGACGTTGTACCAGCGAGCTACCCCATGTCACTGCAAGTCCCCGCATTAGACGACATGAGGCACCTACGATGGACCACAACTAGACTCACCCTAACCCACCATGGATACCGATGTTGGCGAAACCCTGCGAGATACTCACTGATCCTGTATTGCATAACGGCTTCAGGATCAGCGCGTGAAACGGAGAAGTTTTCACCAACAGAACTCGGGCAGCTCATGCAGCCGGATCGACCTACTTGCGACACATTTGGCGCCAACACGGACGATCGGATTGACCTACTTGATTGCGATACTTCTGCAATTTCCTGATTGGCTGGGACTTTCCTAATCTACTTTCGAGCCGACAATCGGATTGACCTAGTCACAATTCTGCAGGCAATCCGATTGGTCAAAATCTTCAATTGGACTTAGAAATCTACTTGGAATAATAATCTTCTACAGACTTCAGAGGGGTTTCTACACTGATGTGCCACCATCTCTAATCTACTGCTGCCATCAACTAATCGACTTTGGACGAGATACTCCAACCCTTCCCGGACTCTACTGCATAATCATCTGACGAAAAGCTCGCCAAAAGGCCTAGTGCCATAGGGCGAGGGTAAAGAAAATCTACCACTCACTACACAGATTCCAGTTCAGACCACCGAACAGGCAGGACGTCTTGCGGCCGTCTGGGACAAAGTGACTCCGCAAGGCGTGCCGCTGTCTGGAATCATCCGTCCTACTCTGTACGGGTGCGCTGTACAGTGTAGGAAAGCCACGAGGAGGTTTAGACTTTCTCATATATGTTGTACATATGTTTTTATCCTGTTTTTAACGTGGCCATAAAGATGGACGATTAAAAGCTTCTACTGAAGACTGACGTTTTACCAGCGAGATGCCCCTGGTCACTGCGAGTCCCCGCATATGATGACAAGAGGCTATCTACGATGGAATACGACTATATTACTCACTATAACCCACCATGGATACTGATGTTGGATTAACCCTGCGAGATACTCTCTGATATAAGTATCTTGTATATCAGTGAGTACTACGGAGGAGCCAGTACCAACAGAAAGGAACAGCTGATCAGCCTACATGGTGACCTCTACAGACGCGTGGTGCCTTCTGATTGGCGGAGAGCTACAAATCTACTTTCGAGCCGGAAATGGGATTGACCTACTTGCAACATCTGCGGTCATCCCATTGGTTGAAACATCGAAATCATCTCTAATCTTCTTGGATAACTTAAACTTCTTCAGGCTATCTGCGGTGAAACTTCTACTCTTCAATCAACTCTACTGCTGCTATCTGCGATAAACTACTTTGGACGAGCGATGTTATCTACTTGGACTCTTCGGCAACCGTAAACTTCTATTGAAAAGCTCGCCAAAATGACCAGTTTCAACACGGCGAGGATAAAGAAAAACTTAACTACTACTATACAGGTTCGTTGATATTCTGACGCTGAAGCATCCAGAAGCTTATAGATTTCAAGGTAGCTAATTACAAGCACTTGGTAAGAACCTTCTCGTTAATACTTTGGACGGCCTTGGGAGGTAGCCCGAATAGAGCGAGCCCCAAAATCTCAGCAGTAATTACTAGTTAGGCTATTTACCATATTGTTTTATATACATCAAAGACCTATTAATAAACAGATAGGAAACTTCCTATCTTAACCAATGAAGTAACCGAAATATCACGTGGCACCTTAACTTTTCCTTCTATCTTCTCTCTCAATTATTCACCAATTTTGATGAGAATACATCCAAAAGATTCATAGTGAATAGCAAAATGGTATTATTATAATTTATGTTTATTTTCAAAATAAGAAATTGTATAAAAAAATGTTTAAAGTTTAAAATGTCATCATTTTTCGCTTTTTTCTTAAAAATCAATGTTTGACATAGTCAAAGTTTCCATCAAAATCCTTTTTTGCTCTCAACGTAAGAGAAAACTAAATACTATCATTGGAAGGAAAATTAAATTTGTGATGGTATTTGGCTTGAATGAAACTTGTATCTATAAAACTCTTCATGATATGTGTGTTTAAAGTTGGGAAATATTCTGTGAAATTTTCGAACTGTGCCACTTGAAATTTATACAATTTTCATAGTGTCCAATCTATTTGTTATTAGGTCTGTGTATACATCAATTAATGCAATCATTTTATAATCATAGTTGTTCATTCTGTTAATTATATTGGCTGATTCGTTGTTTGTTAATAATCATTTTCTTCGAGCAAGTAGCTCAATCTGTAATTTGGAACAATCGCATTGCATTTGCGGCTCAATTTTACAAGACCGCTCGGTACACGTTACACACTAGCGTTCGCTTCGTGCAGTGCCACGGCTGTAAAAAGTCTCCCCGTGCTACGAATCAGTATTGTTATTTGTACTGGTGCTTTGGGATCAACGAACCCCATATAGTTGGCTTTGAAGTAAAATTGTCAATGCTATTCATCCGCTTGTTATATAAAATTAACGTAAAAATGCGAATTTAGTTCAATTTTATAGATATAACATGAAAATAGTAGAAAGCAATAATCAAGAATGTATACGAAAAGGTGCAAATGCACACTGCAATTCAGTATATATATTCCTGCACTATTGTACATACATAGCTCTAGTTTAAATACATTTCGAAACATTTATTAATATACGAGTAAAACAAAAAGTGATGCAAATAGTTTACGTTCATACTGCATAATAATATAAACGTATTACCGCAGCTTCTTTCATCTTCGCTCTGTGGACAGTGTGGTTGACCGTCACACACCAAACGGATATGTAAGCAGAAACTGTCTGGACATTTGACATAGTTAGATGGGCAGGAAAAGTCCTCTGTAAACAGATTGTTCAGACGATTGGTATATTAGCAAATACGGAAACAAATACATTTTTAAACTTGTTTGCAATAAACTCTGTAGTCATATGGTTGGTATGACCCTCTATGGAATCATTTTGACATGTTTGTGTTACATGCAGAAGTGGTCTAAGACGGGGCGTTATTGGAATATATAGTCTTATAAAACGTTGTATACACCATGCAAAGAGCATTTAAATCCGTATGTGCATTGTTCGGACACTGACCTTGGTAGCCTTGTGCTTCAGCTAAATGTAGGTCGTGTTATGTTGTTATTCGATATAAATTGAAAGAAAAGTACAACAATTGTTTATGTAAACATCGCTATTTTTATTTTATGCGTATTATCTGAAGAAGAATGTGTTATTATTCTTTTCTGTAATTAAGTATTGATGATAAAATAAAATCTTGAAAAATAGGCTGCTCTGTCTTTTCTCCGGCGATTTGCCCTTTTTTTACTATTAGCTCGGACATGCGCAATGCGCTTCATTTCAACAAAAAGACGTGGCGACCCCGTCGTAGGCACACTGGTAGGACGCGGTCGTCCGAAAGTAAAATGAATAAAACGTTTTACGAATGCCAACGTTTATTCATGGACAATAGTGAACTAGAACTACACGTATCACCGAAGGTGATGAATACTCCCGCTTTGAAAACTTTTGAAATGAAAGTCACGTGAAGTTCATTATACCATATTACAGTGCAAAATTCTAAGTCAAACAAAGGGCCATAATCTGTAACACAAATGTGGCAGTCAACAATGTGTGAATTAGAGGGAAATAATGTCATCAGTTGTTATGTGTATATGAACAATATAAGGAATGAATGGTGTTTTACGGCACGTCGACACATAAATAGGTCATTTTGTTCGCAAAAAAAGGATAATATGAATATGACAGTAAGTAAAAAGCAATGTAAAAATATATTGTTAAAACTATTTACAAACAAGGGAAGATATAGTAAAAGTATTAACTATGTATATGTAGATCAACAACTGCACGTCAACGGTCTGTAAAGAAGCAAATGGAAATGTAAACATATTAAAACGAATTAAATAGTCTGATTTCTTTTAATCAATCTAAAACAATAAATACTTAAAGGGAGATCCCTCGGAAGCAATAAACACAAACAAGAGATAAAAGTAGCAGACTCTGCTTTATTGAGTCTGTTGTTATAAATATGAATGAGTATAACGTGCATGTCCTATTCTGCACCGGGCTAAAACAACTTCATCTTGACGAATAGCCCTACTAGAAGGAAGCCACTCACCGAGCAACGGTTTAATTATTAATTATACTCTTTCATTATTTCCACAAGTACAGAGTTGACTGTCAACAGTGCTCTTGGAATAGAGGTGTTGGTTAAGTGAGTGCGTAGACGTGTGTATAGTATCTGAGCATTTCGATCGCCTGAGTAGTACCACTTTGGAGTTTTAATGATGCCACTATTTTAATAGTCTGGTTTTAAAGACAGAAACAGATTCTGATTGTTTTAATTCTGATGAAACTATATTCCATTCATGAACAGCTGAGTGGGGAAATGAGTTTTTATATAGTTGGATGTTGCACTGGAGAGATCGAGTGTTGTCACGATTACGAAGATTGTAATTAACTAAGTCACCTACATTCACCCAAAAAGTTTTAAGTTTATCTAAAGATAAAAGTTTCAGTGCCATTAACAGTTATTTTTATTGTATTTTCTGGAGTTTTTGCTCTTGATCTATGGCACAATTGTCCCAAATGGCGTAGTATTTATTAACCACGAACACGGCAAATCGTCTGACTTTATTACTAAGATGAATGCAGTTTCTGGTAACATGTATGTTGTTCCTGTTGCACTTGCATGATGTGAATACCTTAGTTTGAAAAAGGACTAAGTTTGTCCTTTAGCATGTAGTGCTAGTGAAAATAAGAAAATATTCGCAGTGTTTTTAAACTTTCGGGCCAGGGAAATTCATTGATATACATTTTTCACATAACACATACCAGAGTATATTTAAATAACTCATTTTGTTATAAAAATGTTTACTGTCCTGTCATTATTCCTACAAAATTAATAGTAGGGAATACATATCTATAAAATACGCACCCAAAAAGAGGTATTGATGTATAAACGGAAAGTTAAAAATTACCACAGTTTTCCAGATGTGTCAAATCTCTACAGCCGTATGGCGCGCCATCAGGCTTGATGTTCAGTAAACATTTGTGGCGATCAAACATCTTTGTTCTACCGGATTTACACATCATCGTGGGTTCCTCGTTTATCGAATATGGATCTTCAAAATAATGAATGAATGGTGTTTTAGGTCATATTAGTGCGCGACAACTAATGAAAAGGAAGGGTGAAATAGTCAATTATTAAAAACTTCGCTAAAACTATATACATATACAGGTACATATACAAATCGAACAGGAAATGTAGCGTTCAAGGACCACAATCAACCACAAACAACCACAAACACGCACAGAAACAAATAACAACTACAAAGATGAATAAAAGGCAATATATGACATCACAAACATAAAAAGGTGACAATAGGGCTAAAAAAAGGCCGCTGAGGGTTTAAACCAGGTGCTAGGTGCACCAAACCACACTCTTACCCTATTGTCATCCCAATAAAACGGGACAGTGTAATAAAGATATCTCCGTCAGGTTATATACTCTAACAAACAAGGCAGCATTAATAGGCAATATAAGTAAAACACAAATGTTCATTTATGCTTTTATACTAATATTTTATTTATATATATAAGATATTTCTATTTTTCTATTTTTGTGTTTCTCCAAGATATTATACCTTTTAAAATGTCAGTGTATGTTTACGTAATCATTGAATCAGAAGCCGTTTAAATTCGCGAACTCTAATAATAGCAGTCTGACCTTTGACCACGCGGCATATACACTCCCAGACAAATCTTTTCACGCCAGTCTTAACACGTCTCTTTGGAATAGAAGGTTTTATATGAACACAATTTAAAAGCATAGCAATGTTTGTCTCTTACATGTACACTGTTACCACCTTACAATTGTGTCATACCAATAATGACATGGGCGCATACAGCGCACGTTTATAGTTTTAACAGGTTTATGTTTTTGACTTTAAACATTTTTTTTCTGAAATGTATGTATTTTTTATGTATGTATCCTGAAATAGGCGATACAAGCCGAAAGCGCTCGATCTCCGTGATCCAGTGCTCCAGAAAGGGTCTTGTAAGATGTATACAATTCTTTACCGTATATATATATATATATATATATATATATATAATATCCCAGAAAGCCACAAAGCACATAGTCAATGACTTGTCAGAAGCCAGTCAACAAGAGAACAAACCGTTAAATGTAAATTATGTGACCGCCAGGAGAAGGCCCCGATTTGACCTCTGGGTTACCATTTGAAAAACCTTGGTAAAGGATTATAAGCTTAGATACACTATATATGGCTCTACGCTTTTTCAGACAATAAGATTTTTCAATTCCATATATAAGTTTTTGTCTCCAATCTTATATTGTCGAGCCCTTAATGGTTTTTTTAATTATGTTTTTGCTCTGGCTACTGTCGTGTCATTGCGTACCTACATTTTGTCTTTCTAGGCTTTTGTTTTTATGTTCATATATACATGACCATCTGTATGTTATACTTGTATATTTCATTTGACATGTTTTCTTTATTAATAACAATTCATTTATTAATAACAATTCAATATGTTAAACATCGTTCTTACGTTCACACACAATCGTGAGACGAGCCGTTGCGTCGTCAAAGTTTCCTCTAACTACCCATGTTACCTGGAGCTCGGATGAGTTCATTTGACTGGAAATAGATAAAACACAAAGAGAAAAAAAAAAAAATGAAATCTTTAAATGTTGCTGAAATAACTGATGATAATTTCTTAAAACAAATATATATTATATTTTATAGATAGTATAATATTATAAAATGATAAAATAAAACAATAACTACATGCATGGTATCAGTGTTCTTTTCCTATTTTTTGGGAACATAACCCATACCTTTTCTCAATTGGGAATTTTAGGGCGATTTTTAATAAAATTCAGAAAAATATAAAGTAAAGCATTCCTTTCATAATTATATCTTTAATACTGTTTTCTGTACACCAAGATACACAGAAGCATTTATTTAAGCTTTCGAACCTCAATCATTGGATTCGCACACTTAAAAAAATAAAAAATAAAAAATTAAATTGGGACTTTTTTTCCTCTTAATTAGGAAAACAATATGTGTTTTGCCATTGGGAAAATGACCGAATTTCGGCTATAAAAACAGCCAAAAAAACACCTGGGTATTTAATTTGAAGTGTTGGCGAACTATTCCAAGTAGCACCAGTTCTTTTCAGGATAGTGAATAGTTGTATGATATTTCAATAAATTCCCTTCAGCGGTTTTAGAGATGTGAGCTTTATACTGCAAAATGTTAATCAATCCGATGCAGGGACGAGTAGAACATATTGCATTTTCTTTGAAAAGTTGAGCTAAGAATGCTTACATGCTATTAGTAAAACCATCCGGTGTTTCATAATATATATAACCCTCTTGGTAGCAACGCTTGGAGACACTGTAAAGTTTGTTTACTAGATGTGTACTTTCTAGGATTATATTAATTGTTGTCAAATTATCTCTTTCGTTATATTGCTGCGTAAATGTCTGGCTTGTAATGGTAGTATCTCCTGTAGTTGTGCTGCAGTCTACCGTCAGTGTACCTGGAAAGCAAAAACAAAATGTTGAAAAATCAACGATAATGGGATAAGCAGGAAATGAATATAGGTGAGTTTAAAGTAGATTACCGCTTAAAGACATCCCAATAAAGCATTTGTGATCAGTACACATAATAACACATTAAAGAATGATGTATATTTATTGGACACATTTCCCAACTGAATGTAGTCTTTGAAAAATCATGGATAGCATGCTTTTTGACTGCTTACTTCTCGCTGACTGATTACCACAGACACATTATATTGAGGGCCCATCACAGTTTTTTCTTTTCATTTACTATTACCTTAGTTTTTGATACAAAATATATTGTAACTAAAAACACTAGATTATTTATTATGGGGGAGCATATAGTCGCCGTTTTTCCGTCCGTCCGTGTGCGCGTCCGGAGCATAACTCAAAAAGTAAGCTTGGTTAAAGTTCGTGTGAATGATTAGGACAATGAGACGGAGTGCAGTTCATAGGAACCATAGCTCTAGCTTAACTACTTTTTAATTATCTACCTTTTTTGAAAAAACTTATCCGGAGCATAATAGAGTTCCGTACGAATTCATTTTGAACAAGGAAGCACTCACACTAAACATTACTTTTTTCTGTGTAACTTTCGGGATGCATTCGATAAACAACGTACAGGAAATAAAGGTTTGAAAACAATTTAAATTTGTTTTTATTTGCTGAAAGGTTATGAATGAATGAATATAATATACTAAAAGGAAGCAGAACAGGAAATGTTCAAATCTGACCACAGGGTCACTATTTGAACAAACTTGGCAGATGACCATAACCTTAAGGTAAATGCAAAATATTAAACCTCTGGCTATTGTAGTTGAATATTTTTTAAGTGTTTCCCTATATAAGTCTATGTTTAATATGTGACCACTGGGGCGGGTCCAAATTTGACCTCAGGGTCACCATTAGAACAAAATTGTTAGAGGACCAAAAGACGATATTACATGCAAATATCACAGCTCCATATCTTGTATTTTTGCAGAAGATTTTTTAAGATTTGTTAAAAGAAACTGATAAGCCCCATTGCGAGCGCATTTATGACCTCAGGTGCACCATTCGATGATGCTTCACATAAACTTGGAGTTGAATGTGACACTTCTGCGACACTTCAATTGACACTTCTGCGACTAGGCATATCACAACCCTCATTTTATGGAGATGTGGTCTATAAACTTCGAAAGTTAAAGGGGTCTGACGGGTTTCCTGACCGCTTTACAAATTTAATCAGGAAGTGCGTCCGAAAAGGATATAACCCTTTGGTTTTACAGCGCACTGCATGTTTAGTGATTGACCCCTCTACAGTCAGACATTACGCTTCACTTTTCACTTGTGCGATGACTGGACTACCTCTTGGGACTCTATGATTGTACCTACTGAAACCCCAACTAAGGGAGGTGGGTGCATGGGCTTTCGTCACTCGGTTTTTCTGGTCGTACCCTAGATTGGTTTTCTCTTTAGCTGCAACTACTATGGTTGTTCAGTACGATTCTGGATACATCCTGAGATGTTTTATTATTTTGTATGTGTTTCTTTAGTTAGTTTCTCAGGATGTGGACTTTATTGTTAGAGAATTCCTTTTGATGGGATGTAGTTTTGTTTACACTGTCTTGTCTATTTGGGCGCTGAAGATAGGATAATAGCGAGGATTGTGCGAATATAAAATCGATTCAAGCTAACCAGTGGGCCTTATTGCCTACTGACCGTTCCAAGTCGGTAACCCTATCTTCACCACCCTTTCTGTTGTTTTTTGTCTCTTTCATTGTATTGTCAAGTCCTTGTTTGCAGTACAGTGCGGACCTACGATGCCTTTGCGCTCGGACGCTGTGGTTTCTATAGGACCCTATATCTCATTTTTGAAATCACATGTCCCTCACTGCTGTGGGTAAGATTCGCCATGGGGCCAGGACTGTTTAGTATGTGAGTATCAAACTATCCAGCTTGCTTGCGGTTCTAATCAGGTGCGCGCCCGTGCACGAAAAAATGCCCGGGTTTGCACCTGGGGTCTTCCTCCACCAATAAAAAGCTGGAATGTCGCCAAATCACCTTAGCTGTTGGTATAACTATAAAATCCAGTTTAATGAATTCATATAAGATTTGGTTGAATTCCGACAAGGGTTCTGAGAAAAAGTCGTCAGACGCAAAAGATAACGACGACGACGGACGGACGGACGACGGACGAAGAGTGATTCCAAAACATCACATTGAGCCTTCGACTCAGGTGATCAAAAACACTTGACAGATGACAACGATTTTTGAATTTTGAAGTCCCGATGAGTCTCTTGCATTTGAGGTTTACTAAAACATGGCAGAGAAGTAACTGATAATAGAGTATATTGTGCTAAAACTACAAAACATATTAATTATTAACACGGGTCTTTTAAGAAATTCCATCTATACATAGTTGTTTTAACATATATACAAGTGCACTCTTTATGGGACGGGCCTTATCCTTTGACAAAAAACTAATAATCTCAATTTTCTTGTGCAAATATATTTCTAACAGCGATTTACAGTTACCTATAGAAATTCTCTCTCTACCCCCCCCCCCCCCCACCCTCTCTACCCCCCCCCCCTCTTTAACCCCCCCCCCCCCCCCCCCCCCCCCCCCCCCCCCCCCCCCCCCCCCCCCCCCCCCCCGGGCGTGAGAGGTGTTGCACATTATAATACTAGCCAGGGACCAAAATCCAGGATTTAGGACCCAATCTGGACACGCCGGACAAAAGCACCAAACTTTCCTCAAATGTATATTTCTAGTTATTTTTAAAAGGCTCCCCAGAGGTTCGTGAATGTCGAATAACACCGTCTACACTTAAACATGAATACATATCTGATTTGTAAGGATGAATGAATGAATGAATGGTGTTTTACGGCACGTCGACACAAAAATGGGTGATATTGTGCGCAAAAAATGATGAAAGATTAAGAAATTAAGTAGTAAATAAAAATTAATGTAAATATATAAAGATAAAACTATTTACAAATAAGGGATGATATGGTAGTAATATAAATTATGTATAAATGTAAATCAACAAATGCCTGTCAATGGATGTATAAACAAGTAAATATATATAAGAAACATATTATAATGATTCATAAAGTCTGATTTCTTTCAGGAAATCTAAACAAGACTAGTATTAACATTGTAGTACCTTTGACGCATAGGATCAAAGTCTACACATTCCAACAAGATGTGTTTGACCGTTAACGGTGCAAAGCAGGGTATACATTCTGGTAATTGATCACCGTGTAATACATATGAATGCGTATAACGTGTATGCCCCAGTGCACACCCACCTACCACCCACCTACCACAAAGTACACCCATCTAACCCAACGCACAGGTACCTATCCCAATAAACACCTCAACCTACACCAACCCAATATACACCCATCCACCCACCCCAATACACACACACACCTGAAAATGTATTGAAGATAACGACAATGTGTATTATTCAGCACTCGCTGACCCTACAACGTATACATGTTGGTTAAACTGCAATGTAATTGTGCTAAAATGTTGATGAACTGGCACTTACCATACAAGTCTTCGCCAACATTAATATATGCTAAGTATCGGTAGGTATCATTCATTTTATTACAGACAGTTAACACGTTTTGACTCCCTGGTGGATGGTCACTAAAGTCACCACACTCTTTGACATCATCTTTAGCTAATGTCCTTGAAATGCACTTCTGTGAAAAATCGTAGCACTTGTGCAGTTGTCTGTCTTGACAGTTTCCTATTTAAGAAAAAGGCATTGACTTTTGGTTACATGTTTTCCTCATAGTTCTTTCCAGGATAGGATTGGCATTTAAAATTGGTGATGGGTATTTAAGTACTATATCCGTATGCTACCAATTTTGGAATTTTGACTTGGAAACCAGCAAACAATTATAACAGTATCGATCGTAAGAAAATTATATTTATTTGTATAAACATATTACAGTGAACTTAAAATTTATTTCAAGAAATCTAAACAAAACTAAAGTAAATTGTATCAAATTCATTCGTTTAATCAAATATTGTTTCAATGGTGGCAATAAAGCACTTTAACACCAGAACAAACATGACATCTAATACACAATTATTTCACGGGACCTGCTAAATATACGACTGAATTTACAAAATACAAATTAAAATATTTGAAATGTGACTATTTTATTTATCTATTTCCATTCATTTCTTTATTACGACATAAACATTACGCAATATTCATCGCCATCAACAATGAGGCGTTATCGCCATCAACAACGAGGCGATAAGTGTTATTCATCAACAATGAGGCGATAATGAGGCGATAAGCATTATCGCCATCAACAATGAGGTGCACCGTTAACGGTCAAACACATCTTATTGGAATGTGTAGACTTTGATCCTATGCGTGAAAGGTACTACAATGTTAATACTATGAAAGAGTTATTTGATAGTGTAGATTTTAGTCTTGTTTTAGATTTCCTGAAGAGATCAGACTATATAAATCATTGTAATGTGTTCTTATATATATTTACTTGTTTATATACCCGTTGCCGGGCATTTATTGATTTACATACATAGTTTATATTACACCTTATCATCCCTTATTTTTTTAATAGTTTTATCTTTATATATTTACATTAATTTTTAATTAATACTTCATTTTTCATATTTTTTTTGCGCACAATATGACCTGTTTGTGTGTCGACGTGCCGTAAAACACCATTCATTCATTCATTATCACCATCAACAATGAGGCGATAAGCGTTATAATCATCAACAATGAGGCGATAAGCGTTATAGTCATCAACAATGAGGTGATAAGCGTTATCGCCATCAACAATGAGGCGATAAGCGTTATAGTCATCAACAATGAGGCGATAAGCGTTATAGCCATCAACAATGAGGCGATAAGCGTTATAGTCATCAGCAATGAGGCGATAAGCGTTATCGCCATCAACAATGAGGCGATAAGCGTTATAGTCATCAACAATGAGGCGATAAGCGTTATAGTCATCAACAATAAGCGTTATAGCCATCAACAATGAGGCGATAAGCGTTATAGTCATCAACAATGAGGCGATAAGCGTTATAGCCATCAACAATGAGGCGATAAGCGTTATAGTAATCAACAATGAGGCGATAAGCGTTATAATCATCAACAATGAGGCGATAAGCGTTATAGTCATCAACAATGAGGCGATAAGCGTTATCGCCATCAACAATGAGGCGATAAGCGTTATTTTTGTGTTTTTGTCCACGGACTGTGTATGCGTCCCTGTACCTGTTAAACTATCCAAACAATTATTGGAAGTAACGACCGAGTATCCGAGTCAAAACATGAGAAAACTAAATAAAAATTCGCGAGCAAATACCGCAATATACTGAAGCGAAAAAGAAACGCAACTCGGGAATTTTCGCTATATATTGTTTATACTGTACACTTCATTCCACATAATATTCGAAAGAAATCCCAAGATGTTTTGTAAAAAAATGAGTTGCAGTTAGAGAAAGGACACAACTGTGATGTTGTAGACGTTTTAATCACAGTACACTTTGTAACAAGAAATTCATAAATGTTGAAGTTCCTCTTTGAAAAAATGAGCCAGTTCAGTACTGTATTTAATGTAAAGAGTTTGCAAAATGTTGCATCCTAAGTTTGCTCACATGCTTGAGCCAAACGCGTACTCTGTCTATAATGAAACTTTGAAGAAATACTATTTTCCGAAAAGAAAGGTCTTACGTAGCCATGTACCATTCGATTAACAGCATGCAATATATAGCGGAAATTTCCGAGTTGCGTTTCTTTTTCGTTTCAATATTGATATAAGCAAACGAGATGCCATACAAAATAGATCAAAGGGAATACACAAAACATAGAGAAATACGTTGTAATGCAGGCTATACCCATACTATCTCAGCTCGATGCATAAAAGTGATAGTAATGAATGAATAAATAAATGAATGGTGTTTTATTGCACGTAGACAGACAGAGGTCATATGATGCGCGAAAACTAGTCAATTATTAAAAACTACGATAAAATATATAGGTAAATATATTAACAAATAGCAGATGATATGGTATAAATACTAACTGGGCTACCCTTTAAAATATTTATGTTTGCGCTTTCTCGATCCAAATTGTGGGTCCGTAGATAGGTATGTATTTTTTAAAAAAACAACAACTTTAAGTAAAAGATTAAAAAAACTATGACAGCTCTATACCGTGTGGACTCTGAGACAATTTTAAACATATATAGGAGCTCTTTACCCTGTGGTCTGTGGTCTTTGTTTTGTATGCGTGTTTTGGGTTAACTGTGTTTTGTATGCGCGTTTTGGGTTAACTGTGTTTTGTATGCGTGTTTTTGGGTTAACTGTGTTTTGTATGCGTGTTTTGGGTTAACTGTGTTTTTTATGACTGTGTTTTGTATGCGCGTTTTGGGTTAACTGTGTTTTGTATGCGCGTTTTGGGTTAACTGTGTTTTGTATGCGTGTTTTAGGTTAACTGTTTTGTATTCGTTGTTTGGGTTAACTGTGTTTTTTATGACTGTTTTGAATGCGTGTTTTGGGATAACTGTGTTTTGTATGCATGTTTTGGGTTAACTGTGTTTTGTATGCGTGTTTTAGGTTAACAGTGTTTTGTATGCGTGTTTTGGGTTAACTGTGTTTTGTATGCGTGTTTTGGATTAACTGTGTTTTGGGTTAACTGTGTTTTGTATGCGAGTTTTGTCTATGCTTCCTGTTCGACTGTTATACCTACTTTTTTGACGTCATAACGTTACGAACAATAAACTCCGAGGTAATCCGGATGCTTTAGATTAAGCAGTCACTGCCTGATAAAACTTTTTATATTATATTGGTTAACCGTTTATCAGGCAATAAAGTAAATTACAAAAAAAGACGATATTAGGGTGAAAATAGAACCCCAGCGGCCTTTTTAGGGTTAGGCGTGATAGGTGTTGCACTTTACATTACCTCTCATGAACAGACTTAAATAACCGAGTCTGCTACTTTTATCTCTTGTTTATGTTTTCTTGCTTCCAAAGGATCCACTTTTCAGTATTTATTGACATTCACACTAGCGTTTGTTTAGTGCTGTGTGGCGGCCGTAAAAAGTCGCCCCGACTACAAATATGTTGTGTTATTACTTACTGGTCCTTTGGGATCATCAAGTCAAATCTATGTGGCTTTAAAGTAGAATATCGCTTAAGCCGGTGATAGGAGGCGTGAGAGGTGTTGCATCTTACAATAACCTCTCATGAACAGACTCAATAAAACCGAGTCTGCTGTTTTTATCTCTTGTTTGTGTTTGTTCAAGGGATCCACTTTTCAGTATTTATATGTGACGTTCACATATTATTGTTTATTACACTGATGCCTCCCCTGATTTATAAATTGTTTTATGTTTATGAATGTACTGACATATTTTCATCACCTGCCCTGGTGTGCATACTGATTATCCTAAATATTACCAGAACATGTTTTATAATCTTCATCCGAACGGTCATAACAGTCGAATTTGTTGTCACAAAGTAGGTCGAAAGATACACATTCGCCGTTATCGCATCTCCATTCGTTTGTAGTGCATTCTACCGTCACTTTTAAAAAAGAAAGGTAGAGTTATTGCATACAAGTATAAAACTATTGAATATTGCAATGTTAGACATGCCATAGTCCCACTATGTTTTTTCATGGTTCATAACTGACTTTATACACATAACAAGTAACCGGTCTTAATATACATTTTCTTATATTGTGCTTTTTTTCTACTGTAACATATATAATATTCAAATTTAAATAAAATTATCTGCGTTTTCTAGAGCATAACTTACATATGGATTAGGGTTATAAGAATCTTTCATGGGTATCCGGTGAAGATCGGGTGTTCCGATTATAACAGTTATACCGGTTGGAATTTCCCTGTGAACCGGATACCCATAAGGCCAAAAAAAAATATAGGTGTGTTTCCTATTGCATGCTCTAAAAAAATAGGGTAGGTCGGTAGGCATTTTTTTTTTTTTTTTGGAGTAAGATATTGTGAGATTCTACATTTATTTATCTTATAAACCCCTTACAAGTTGATGATACAACTGAAAGTTTCTCTGTGGTGTCAGTTTACCTCGATATATTGTGATAAATCATTGTTTAGAACAAATTTATTTATTTATTTTTATTTTTTTATTTTTTATTTTTATTTTTATTTATTTTTTCATAAAAAGTTTTAGGGTCGGCCCCTTAAAAATAGGGTCGGTCGGGCCACCGGAAACACAGCTATTATATTTTTTTTTGCCTAACTGATTCTTTTTCTTGAATAGTATTCACATTCTGCGCATTGTTGTCGCCAACAACTAACGTTTTGCGTGTATATTTACACAATGACGTCACGTTTTGCGTGTATATTTACACAATGACGTCTGCAATGCTGTTTTTGATATCTATTTTTTACTTTGTATAAGATAAGTATCACCCATGTAAAACGCGGAAAACCTTATCTGGTATGCAAGAAAATCTGAGGAAACGTTATCTCTGTATTAGCTTAGTGTTGTTTCCGTGGTCGAGAGAATAAAGAAAATCTTCTCGCCTCTCACCGCTGTGGGTTCAAATCCACTGGGAGCTCGACTTTTAAGTGAGAAAATGTCGATTCCTACGGATGGGTAGAGGTATACAGTACTGGTTCTACCCACGAATAACTAAGTGGTCTGCTTCCATCACTTAAAATCGGCCGTCATGCATAGCCTAAAATGTGCTGGAAAATTACGTTAAACACAAAACAAATAAACTGCTCGTAAACCGTTTTAGAATATTCTGAAACTACTAGAGGGATTTTCATTACAATCTTTACAAGAACTTTTTCATGATGTCCGTTCGGTCCCAGGTAAATATCATGTTGATCGAAAATTGAAGATGGCTTCCACAGCTTAAGGTATATTTTGATTTGTTTGTTTGTTTGTATGTATGTATGGTGTTTTGCGTCATTTTCAACACATGTAAGGTTAACTTATATATGACGGTCGATATTTTTGTGGTGGAGGCAGACCATCCGTTTTTCCTGGGTAGAACAAGTACTCTACATCTCCCGTCAGATTTTGAAAACCAATTTTGTAGTGATTACTTAAAAAACATAATTGATTTGGAACTTTTTTAAAGATACAGCTTCTGAAATTTTTATGAGATTTTTTAAAATTATTTTTATTGTAAGTATATATGTATATGCTAAGTAACGGTTCCGTTGCGTTACAGTAAAACCTTTTAAAATGGTACGAAGTAATCTTATTTAGTACTTTTCTGTGCTAAATACTAGTACATGTACTGACTATTCCTATATTAATTTAGTAAGAGTCTCCAAGGATTTATCTTTTTTTTTTAAACTAAGTGACTTGAAAGATAAAACTCATTATGAAGCTTTAATATATGGTCTCACACCTCTATTATCTCCCCTGAAAGCTCACGGACCTAGAGACAAAAGGAAAACAGAAAATAATTCTATTTTTTCTCAATTTTAGGCAATTTTTAATTTGTAAAATAGGTTTTTCTTTGCTTTAGCATACATCTGCAGTGTAAAAGACAGATGATACAGAAAATCCAATGTTGATATGAGGTTTCATTCAAATTTCAGAATTGTTTGACCGAAGCACCGCTCAGATGTTGGAAAAGGCTATACAGTAACCCTATGGGAAAATTAATTGAGGTGTGAGACCTTATTGGACTGTTTACACTTACCGCAGTTAGTTTCATCAGATGCATCTTGACAGTCAGGGAAGAAGTCGCACCTCAAACCGACATTGATTTGTGTTCTATCATCACACGTAAACATACCAATTCTGCTGTTTTCACCTAAAATGTGCAATTGTTTGCAATACAAAAGGCGAACGAATTATTATATTATGTGTAACGTTTACCGACTTTTACGGTACATTTCTAACATAATTTACTTACCTTGCATAACAGATACATAATACTCATAGATTTAAATGTAAATGTTACGAAATGGAAATACCCCATGTTCTGTTAGTACTAATAAAATACCAACATATAAGACACTAGATGATAACAATTAAAACAAGAGGACCACATGACTGAATCGCTGACATGACGACTTTGTGGAAGTGGAAAACAATCGAACAGATAATAACACAACGAAGACAGATGACTTTATAACCTAAATTCCACTTTCGGTTTATGCCAAGAGGTGGGATCCTCCAAATTGTTTATAACGTGTACATCTGTAGATAGTTATGTGATCTGTAGATAGTTATGTGATCTGTAGATAGTTATATGATCTGTAGATGGTTATGTGATCTGTAGATGGTTATGTGATCTGTAGATGGTTATGTGATCTGTAGATGGTTATGTGATCTGTAGATAGTTATGTGATCTGTAGATAGTTATGTGATCTGTAGATACTTATGTGATCGTTATGTGATCGTTATGTGATCTGTAGATAGTTATGTGATCTGTAGATACTTATGTGAAATGCTATGTTTTAAGTTTAATTGCAATCAGCAGAAATACCTAAATAAGCTACATGTAAGCTGTGGCAAAGTGGCGGGCTACCCGGGTAGGAATTATGACAATTCATACATTTAATTACGTTTAATATGAATATGCACAACTGTGTATATGTATAATGATGTAACACTGCAGTATATGCTGGTGAATATTTATTCTAGAAATAAAAGCAAATTTAAAACTTCTCATTAAAACACGTTCCACTTGAATGCTCACTATACCGAGTAAATATAGTCTACTAACATGTCTGTTGAATCTAACGACGTCAGACGACGTGTTGTAACATATATTGAATAACGCCAATATAAAGAGTAGTAAGAAGCCTAGATCTATAGTGCATACTAAACAATTTAATATTTTGTATTGCTAAGTGCTAGAGAATAAATAGGTATATGTGCGTGTGAACATGTTCCTCGGCAATAGTGACTTACCGCAGTGTATTTCATCGCTGTTGTCAAAACAGTCATTGACCATATCACAAACATAGATAGTAAGTATCATCTCTCCGTTGTTACATACAAAATATATATACTGGTCCACCGGCATATTTTCGGCTGGCAACTCTGGTAGTTTGACTAAATAAATAAAAAATATAATAGATACTGGGTTTATGACAAGTATACTGCATCACACGATGTTGCCGTCTTTCGGGATGCTGAACATATGATAAGGAAACTGTGAAAGTATGGTTTGGATTGGATGAAAAATGGAAGTGCTATGGAGGTAACAAGGTCAAAACATGACAGATTCAATGTCGGGTAGCTCACTTTGATAGTACATGTATATATGCGGTTAACGCACTTGTCCAAGATCTTATTATTGTGAAATTTTGGTTAAGATCAGATGGAAAATTAAAGTGTTTTATAGTAACAGTATCAAATTATGAACTTTTCTTTAATTAATTGAATTGAATTGGTTTTAAGGCGCACCAACACATGAACGGTTATATGGCGCCTTTCTTTAATTAAAGGGCAATTAAAGGGCCATAACTCTGCTATTAGCGATTGAATCAGACTGGTTTAAGGACTCATCCAGTAGCTTATCTATATTCATGTATAACTACTGACTGTAAGTTTGGGTAAGATTGGATAGAACTGCAGAGGCTAGAGTGCCCACATGGCAGATGTATGCATTTTTGCCACTTCAAGGGCAGATAACTCGTGCTCTCGACCTAGATTAGCAGTATACATGTACCCGTTATCGACCTATATTATCAGTATACCTGTTATCGTTTGTGACTGTTGGGATATTCAAACAGAAAAAGACTAGTTTACAACTCATAAACACCATTTTCTCCTTTCAGTATGCTGGAGGTTGTTTAATACAAATAATGGCAATCTACTTACTTGTTTTGATATCATCTCCGGATGTAAAAATACAGAAATGACTCATATACTTTAGATGGGTATAACATTGACGCACCAACCACTTCGTTAGACCAATATCCATATAGATGCACTCCCCCGGACGTGGTAATACACTAGTAGCAATTTCCCTGTAAAAAAAATACATACCACAATAAAACAAGTTCAATGCCACGTTGAAGAAAAGTAAACCACGATCTACAAGGATATAATTTAAGAGGACAATTCCGATAAGAAAATGGATCCGATATGAATAATTAAAATATGTATTTTTCCTATTCAATCTGAGAAGCAGAAGGAATTGCGTTCATATTGAGTACTAGGATCTTTACATGTGGTGTCCTGAGATTGTTACTAAATAATGAATGCATAAAATTATGTTTTGGTAGTCTGTGCATTTTATTTTTATTTGTCTTCTACATATTAATCCATGTTGATAGTATATTTGAGTTTTAGTATATCCTTTTCTTTCTCCAGCTTTGACACTCTTTTGATTTCGTCGAACGTGCCTCGACATAATAAAATACATTTGGAGGGTTGGGACAATCTTCTACCATATGTTTATATTCAAAATCGCAGCAGTTGCCATGGCACAAATTTCTTCTTGTGTACATTTATCTTCATGATATCCTCTGACATTTGAAACATCGTAGAGGATTTGGAATTCACTTTAACTTGGAGATATGCAACCCTCGGTAAGCGTGCCATTTCTGGGGTAGAAAAAGTGAGGACGATTGTATTTATTTGACCTTTTTGTTTTCTATATACCGACATTCTACGTGCTGCAGCCTTTGTGGTAAACGGTACCAGTTTTGGCTTCATCCACAGAGACCTATTATATTCTGAGTTCAAGTGTGTCGTGGACGAGTTATTGTAAATCATATGTGTGTGTTATCTATATACTGATACTGCAACACCCTCCTTCGAAGATTATGCGCATGTTTCCTGGGTAGAACCAGTATGAAAGCAATGTGGATTAATTATCTTGCTCAAGGATAAATAACATGGGCACGACGAGGATCGAACCCACGAACTTTTGATCTGAAGTCCGACGCCCTGCCACTGGACCACTGTCATCATTTGTATTTACAGGGAAATCATTATGGTAGACAATACCGGTGCCTAGTGGCGTAAGTTGCATCTATAGAGTTGCGTTTCCTCGAGTCGATCATAGACATATCAACCAGTATTTGAAGACATATGTAATAAAGTATACGATGAAATCTATGAGATAATAATAATAATAATAATTGATAATAATAATAAATAATAATAAAAAAATAATAATAATAAAGACTTTGTTTAACAAGAGAACTCATTTGAAACTAGTCAATCTTTCATGAGGCCTTTTTTTATTTAACGAGAAAACTCATTTGAAACTAGTCGATCTATCCACTGTTTACCATATAACTTACCAGGCCGGAATCCAGTTCGTATAGGTCAGTGGGGAACCGTCCGCCCACACGTAATCCGCGTATGTTACATTACCGGTTTTCACCCTCAAATCTAAAACTGAAACAAACTTACCATATTACTGCAGAATCTCTTAAAAACACAAACTAGTTTGGAAATGTTTTTGCGTATTTATTTTTTCAAAGTTAACTGTCTGTACAGATTCAACAGAACTTTAAATGAACTATCGAGTCCCGAAATAGTCTAAAAAAATAAATTATTCTGTAGATCATAATGCTACCTGTTAGCACAGGTACAATGCGCACTGCACGAGGTGTATACAGTAAATTATGTCCTGCGTTAAATTTGACACTTAAATACCCGATATCACCATGAGCTGGTCAACATGAAGTTACAAATAGACACGCATACAAAGGAGAAAGCGATTTAAATACAAGTTCTGTAGCGTTAAATACACGATTTCGCCATGAGCTGGTGAGTAAACATGAAGTTACAAATAAAGACACGCCTACAAAGAAGAAAGAGATTTAAATACAGGATATATAGCTTTAAGATACATGCAAGGTATTAAATTCCTAGCTCTTGTAGCTTCAGAAAATAAAGTGAATGGTGTCCTGCATTACAAGAGCTCGTGAACATGATAATACAAATAAAGAGACGCCCACAAAGAAGAAAGATTTAAATACAGGTTCAGTAGCTTTAAATAACCGATTTCGTCAAGAGTTGGTGAATATGATGACACAAATAAAGACACGCCTATTCGAAAAAAAGCGATTTAAATACAGGGTATGCAGCTTTAAGGTACATGCAATGTATTATGTAAAATTGTCACCACCATGGCGCCCCATGCAGTGTCACCGTATGTAAAACTGTCACCACCGTGGCACCCCATGCTGTGTCACTGTCACCATATGTAAACTGTCACCACCATGGCGCCCCATGCAGTGTCACCGTATGTAAAACTGTCACCACCGTGGCGCCCAATTCTGTGTCACTGTCACCATATGTAAAACTGTCACCACCATGGCGCCCCATGCAGTGTCACCGTATGTAAAACTGTCACCACCATGACGCCCCATGTTGTGTCACTGTCACCATATTTAAAACTGTCATCACCATGGCGCCCAATGCAGTGTCACCGTATGTAAAATTGTCACCACCGTGGAGCCCCATGTTGTGTCACTGTCAATATATGTAAAACTGTCATCACCATGGCGTCCCATGCAGTGGCACCGTATGTAAAACTGTCACCACCGTTGAGCCCCATGCTGTGGGACTGTCACCATATGTAAAACTGTCACCACCGTGGCGCCTCATGTAGTTTCACCATACGTAAAACTCACCACCATGGCACCCTAAAACTGTCACAATCGTGGATCCCCATGCAGTGTCACTGTCACCATATGTAAAACTGTCATCACCATGGCGCCCCATGCAGTGGCACCGTATGTAAAACTGTCACCACCGTTGAGCCCCATGCTGTGGGACTGTCACCATATGTAAAACTGTCACCACCGTGGCGCCCCATGCAGTTTCACCATATGTAAAACTCACCACCATGGCACCCTAAAACTGTCACAACCGTGGATCCCCATGCAGTGTCACTGTCACCATATGTAAAACTGTCACCACCGTGGAGCCCCATGTTGTGTCACTGTCACCATATGTAAAACTGTCATCACCATGGCGCCCCATGCAGTGGCACCGTATGTAAAACTGTCACCACCGTTGAGCCCCATGCTGTGGGACTGTCACCATATGTAAAACTGTCACCACCGTGGCGCACCATGCAGTGTCACCATATGTAAAACTGTCATCACCGTGGGGCCTCATGCAGTGTCAGTCACCATATGTAAAACTGTCACCACCATGTCACCCCATGCAGTGTCGCCGTATGTAAAACTGTCAACACCATGGAGCCCATGCAGTGTCACCATGTGTAAAAATGTCACCACCATGGCGCCCCATGCAGTGTCACCATATGTAAAACTGTCACAACCGTGGATCCCCATGCAGTGTCACTGTCACCATATGTAAAATTGTCACCACCGTGGAGCCCCATGTTGTGTCACTGTCACCATATGTAAAACTGTCATCACCATGGCGCCCCATGCAGTGGCACCGTATGTAAAACTGTCACAACCGTGGATCCCCATGCAGTGTCACTGTCACCATATGTAAAATTGTCACCACCGTGGAGTCCCATGTTGTGTCACTGTCACCATATGTAAAACTGTCATCACCATGGCGCCCCATGCAGTGGCACCGAATGTAAAACTCACCACCGTTGAGCCCCATGCTGTGGGACTGTCACCATATGTAAAACTGTCACAACCGTGGCGCCCCATGCAGTTTCACCATATGTAAAACTCACCACCATGGCACCCTAAAACTGTCACAACCGTGGATCCCCATGCAGTGTCACTGTCAGCATATGTAAACTGTCACCACCGTGGAGCCCCATGTTGTGTCACTGTCACCATATGTAAAACTCATCACCATGGCGCCCCATGCAGTGGCACCGTATGTAAAACTGTCACCACCGTTGAGCCCCATGCTGTGGGACTGTCACCATATGTAAAACTGTCACCACCGTGGCGCCCCATGCAGTTTCACCATATGTAAAACTCACCACCATGGCACCCTAAAACTGTCACAACCGTGGATCCCCATGCAGTGTCACTGTCACCATATGTAAAACTGTCGCCATCGTGCGCACCATGCAATGTCACCATACGTAACACTATCACCATCGTGCGCCCCATGCAATGTCACCGTATGTAAAACTGTCACCACCGTGGCGCCCCATGTAGTGTCACCATTGGTTAAACTGTTACCACCTCGGCGCCCCATGCATTGTCACCATATGTAAAACTGTCACCACCGTGGGGCCTCATGCAGTGTCAGTCACCATATGTAAAACTGTCACCACCATGTCACCCCATGCAGTGTCGCCGTATGTAAAACTGTCAACACCATGGAGCCCATGCAGTGTCACCATATGTAAAAATGTCACCACCATGGCGCCCCATGCAGTGTCACCGTATGTAAAACTGTCACCACCGTTGAGCCCCATGCTGTTGGACTGTCACCATATGTAAAACTGTCACCACCATGGCGCCCCATGCAGTGTCACCATATTGTAAACTCACCACCATGGCACCCTATGCAGTGTCACTGTCACGGTAGGTAAAACTGTCCCCACCGTGCAGTCCCATGCAGTGTCACCGTATTTAAACTGTCACCACCGTAAGGCCTCATGCAGTGTCACCATATGTAAAACTGTCACCACCATGCCGCCCCATGCAGTGTCACGGTATGTCAAACTGTCACAACCGTGGACCCCATGCAGTGTCACTGTCACCGTATGTAAAAATGTCACAACCATGGCGCCCCATGCACTATCACCGTATGTAAAACTGTCACCACCGTTGAGCCCCATGCTGTTGGACTGTCACCATATGTAAAACTGTCATCACCATGGCGCCCCATGCAGTGGCACCGTATGTAAAACTGTCACCACCGTTGAGCCCCATGCTTATGGACTGTCACCATATGTAAAACTGTCACCACCGTGGCGCCCCATGCAGTTTCACCATATGTAAAACTCACCACCATGGCACCCTAAAACTGACACAACCGTGGATCCCCATGCAGTGTCACTGTCACCATATGTAAAAATGTCACCACCGTGGAGCCCCATGTTGTGTCACTGTCACCATATGTAAAACTGTCATCACCATGGCGCCCCATGCAGTGGCACCGTATGTAAAACTGTCACCACCGTTGAGCCCCATGCTGTGGGACTGTCACCATATGTAAAACTGTCACCACCGTGGCGCCCCATGCAGTTTCACCATATGTAAAACTCACCACCATGGCACCCTAAAACTGTCACAACCGTGGATCCCCATGCAGTGTCACTGTCACCATATGTAAAACTGTCACCACCGTGGCGCACCATGCAGTGTCACCATACGTAACACTATCACCATCGTGCGCCCCATGCAATGTCACCATACGTAACACTATCACCATCGTGCGCCCCATGCAATGTCACCGTATGTTAAACTGTCACCACCGTGGCGCCCCATGTAGTGTCACCATAGGTAAAACTGTTACCACCTCGGCGCCCCATGCATTGTCACCATATGTAAAACTGTCACCACCGTGGGGCCTCATGCAGTATCAGTCACCATATGTAAAACTGTCACCACCATGTCACCCCATGCAGTGTCGCCGTATGTAAAACTGTCAACACCATGTAGCCCATGCAGTGTCACCATATGTAAAAATGTCACCACCATGGCGCCCCATGCAGTGTCACCGTATGTAAAACTGTCACCACCGTTGAGCGCCATGCTGTTGGACTGTCACCATATGTAAAACTGTCACCACCGTGGCGCCCCATGCAGTGTCACCATATTTTACACTCACCACCATGGCACCCTATGCAGTGTCACTGTCACGGTAGGTAAAACTGTCCCCACCGTGCAGTCCCATGCAGTGTCACCGTATTTAAACTGTCACCACCGTAGGGCCTCATGCAGTGTCACCATATGTAAAACTGTCACAACCATGGCGCCCCATGCAGTGTCACGGTATGTCAAACTGTCACCACCGTGGACCCCATGCAGTGTCACTGTCACCGTATGTAAAACTGTCATCACCATGGCGCCCCATGCAGTGTCACCGTATGTAAAATTGTCACCACCGTGGAGCCCCATGTTGTGTCACTGTCACCATATGTAAAACTGTCATCACCATGGCGTCCCATGCAGTGGCACCGTATGTAAAACTGTCACCACCGTTGAGCCCCATGCTGTATGACTGTCACCATATGTAAACCAGTCACCACCGTGGCGCCCCATGTAGTTTCACCATATGTAAAACTCACCACCATGGCACCCTAAAACTGTCACAACCGTGGATCCCCATGCAGTGTCACTGTCACCATATGTAAAACTGTCATCACCATGGCGCCCCATGCAGTGGCACCGTATGTAAAACTGTCACCACCGTTGAGCCCCATGCTGTGGGACTGTCACCATATGTAAAACTGTCACCATCGTGGCGCCCCATGCAGTTTCACCATATGTAAAACTCACCACCATGGCACCCTAAAACTGTCACAACCGTGGATCCCCATGCAGTGTCACTGTCACCATATGTACAACTGTCACCACCGTGGAGCCCCATGTTGTGTCACTGTCACCATATGTAAAACTGTCATCACCATGGCGCCCCATGCAGTGGCACCGTATGTAATACTGTCACCACCGTTGAGCCCCATGCTGTGGGACTGTCACCATATGTAAAACTGTCATCACCATGGCGCCCCATGCAGTGGCACCGTATGTAATACTGTCACCACCGTTAAGCCCCATGCTGTGGGACTGTCACCATATGTTAAACTGTCACCACCGTGGCGCCCCATGCAGTTTCACCATATGTAAAACTCACCACCATGGCACCCTAAAACTGTCACAACCGTGGATCCCCATACAGTGTCTCTGTCACCATATGTAAAACTGTCACCACCGTGGAGCCACATGTTGTGTCACTGTCACCATATGTAAAACTGTCATCACCATGGCGCCCCATGCAGTGGCACCGTATGTAAAACTGTCACCACCGTTGAGCCCCATGCTGTGGGACTGTCACCATATGTAAAACTGTCACCTACGTGGCACACCATGCAGTGTCAACATATGTAAAACTGTCACCACCGTGGGGCCTCATGCAGTGTCAGTCACCATATGTAAAACTGTCACCACCATGCAGTGTCGCCGTATGTAAAACTGTCAACACCATGGAGCCCATGTAGTGTCACCATATGTAAAAATGTCACCACCATGGCGCCCCATGCAGTGTCACCATATGTAAAACTGTCACAACCGTGGATCCCCATGCAGTGTCACTGTCACCATATGTAAAATTGTCACCACCGTGGAGCCCCATGTTGTGTCACTGTCACCATATTTAAAACTGTCATCACCATGGCGCCCCATGCAGTGGCACCGTATGTAAAACTGTCACAACCGTGGATCCCCATGCAGTGTCACTGTCACCATATGTAAAATTGTCACCACCGTGGAGCCCCATGTTGTGTCACTGTCACCATATGTAAAACTGTCATCACCATGGCGCCCCATGCAGTGGCACCGTATGTAAAACTGTCACCACCGTTGAGCCCCATGCTGTGGGACTGTCACCATATGTAGAACTGTCACCACCGTGGCGCCCCATGCAGTTTCACCATATGTAAAACTCACCACCATGGTACCCTAAAACTGTCACAACCGTGGATCCCCATGCAGTGTCACTGTCACCATATGTAAAAATGTCACCACCGTGGAGCCCCATGTTGTGTCACTGTCACCATATGTAAAACTGTCATCACCATGGCGCCCCATGCAGTGGCACCGTATGTAAAACTGTCACCACCGTTGAGCCCCATGCTGTGGGACTGTCACCATATGTAAAACTGTCACCACCGTGGCGCCCCATGCAGTTTCACCATATGTAAAACTCACCACCATGGCACCCTAAAACTGTCACAACCGTGGATCCCCATGCAGTGTCACTGTCACCATATGTAAAACTGTCACCACCGTGGCGCACCATGCAGTGTCACCATACGTAACACTATCACCATCGTGCGCCCCATGCAATGTCACCATACGTAACACTATCACCATCGTGCGCCCCATGCAATGTCACCGTATGTTAAACTGTCACCACCGTGGCGCCCCATGTAGTGTCACCATAGGTAAAACTGTTACCACCTCGGCGCCCCATGCATTGTCACCATATGTAAAACTGTCACCACCGTGGGGCCTCATGCAGTATCAGTCACCATATGTAAAAATGTCACCACCATGTCACCCCATGCAGTGTCGCCGTATGTAAAACTGTCAACACCATGTAGCCCATGCAGTGTCACCATATGTAAAAATGTCACCACCATGGCGCCCCATGCAGTGTCACCGTATGTAAAACTGTCACCACCGTTGAGCGCCATGCTGTTGGACTGTCACCATATGTAAAACTGTCACCACCGTGGCGCCCCATGCAGTGTCACCATATTTTACACTCACCACCATGGCACCCTATGCAGTGTCACTGTCACGGTAGGTAAAACTGTCCCCACCGTGCAGTCCCATGCAGTGTCACCGTATTTAAACTGTCACCACCGTAGGGCCTCATGCAGTGTCACCATATGTAAAACTGTCACAACCATGGCGCCCCATGCAGTGTCACGGTATGTCAAACTGTCACCACCGTGGACCCCATGCAGTGTCACTGTCACCGTATGTAAAACTGTCATCACCATGGCGCCCCATGCAGTGTCACCGTATGTAAAATTGTCACCACCGTGGAGCCCCATGTTGTGTCACTGTCACCATATGTAAAACTGTCATCACCATGGCGTCCCATGCAGTGGCACCGTATGTAAAACTGTCACCACCGTTGAGCCCCATGCTGTATGACTGTCACCATATGTAAACCAGTCACCACCGTGGCGCCCCATGTAGTTTCACCATATGTAAAACTCACCACCATGGCACCCTAAAACTGTCACAACCGTGGATCCCCATGCAGTGTCACTGTCACCATATGTAAAACTGTCATCACCATGGCGCCCCATGCAGTGGCACCGTATGTAAAACTGTCACCACCGTTGAGCCCCATGCTGTGGGACTGTCACCATATGTAAAACTGTCACCATCGTGGCGCCCCATGCAGTTTCACCATATGTAAAACTCACCACCATGGCACCCTAAAACTGTCACAACCGTGGATCCCCATGCAGTGTCACTGTCACCATATGTACAACTGTCACCACCGTGGAGCCCCATGTTGTGTCACTGTCACCATATGTAAAACTGTCATCACCATGGCGCCCCATGCAGTGGCACCGTATGTAATACTGTCACCACCGTTGAGCCCCATGCTGTGGGACTGTCACCATATGTAAAACTGTCATCACCATGGCGCCCCATGCAGTGGCACCGTATGTAATACTGTCACCACCGTTAAGCCCCATGCTGTGGGACTGTCACCATATGTTAAACTGTCACCACCGTGGCGCCCCATGCAGTTTCACCATATGTAAAACTCACCACCATGGCACCCTAAAACTGTCACAACCGTGGATCCCCATACAGTGTCTCTGTCACCATATGTAAAACTGTCACCACCGTGGAGCCACATGTTGTGTCACTGTCACCATATGTAAAACTGTCATCACCATGGCGCCCCATGCAGTGGCACCGTATGTAAAACTGTCACCACCGTTGAGCCCCATGCTGTGGGACTGTCACCATATGTAAAACTGTCACCTACGTGGCACACCATGCAGTGTCAACATATGTAAAACTGTCACCACCGTGGGGCCTCATGCAGTGTCAGTCACCATATGTAAAACTGTCACCACCATGCAGTGTCGCCGTATGTAAAACTGTCAACACCATGGAGCCCATGTAGTGTCACCATATGTAAAAATGTCACCACCATGGCGCCCCATGCAGTGTCACCATATGTAAAACTGTCACAACCGTGGATCCCCATGCAGTGTCACTGTCACCATATGTAAAATTGTCACCACCGTGGAGCCCCATGTTGTGTCACTGTCACCATATTTAAAACTGTCATCACCATGGCGCCCCATGCAGTGGCACCGTATGTAAAACTGTCACAACCGTGGATCCCCATGCAGTGTCACTGTCACCATATGTAAAATTGTCACCACCGTGGAGCCCCATGTTGTGTCACTGTCACCATATGTAAAACTGTCATCACCATGGCGCCCCATGCAGTGGCACCGTATGTAAAACTGTCACCACCGTTGAGCCCCATGCTGTGGGACTGTCACCATATGTAGAACTGTCACCACCGTGGCGCCCCATGCAGTTTCACCATATGTAAAACTCACCACCATGGTACCCTAAAACTGTCACAACCGTGGATCCCCATGCAGTGTCACTGTCACCATATGTAAAACTGTCACCACCGTGGCGCACCATGCAGTGTCACCATACGTAACACTATCACCATCGTGCGGCCCATGCAATGTCACCATACGTAACACTATCACCATCGTGCGCCCCATGCAATGTCACCGTATGTAAAACTGTCACCACCGTGGCGCCCCATGTAGTGTCACCATAGGTAAAACTGTTACCACCTCGGCACCCCATGCATTGTCACCATATGTAAAACTGTCACCACCGTGGGGCCTCATGCAGTGTCAGTCACCATATGTAAAACTGTCACCACCATGTCACCCCATGCAGTGTCGCCGTATGTAAAACTGTCAACACCATGGAGCCCATGTAGTGTCACCATATGTAAAAATGTCACCACCATGGCGCCCCATGCACTGTCACCATATGTAAAACTGTCACCACCGTGGAGCCCCATGTTGTGTCACTGTCACGATATGTAAAACTGTCATCACCATGGCGCCCCATGCAGTGGCACCGTATGTAAAACTGTCACCACCGTTGAGCCCCATGCTGTGGGACTGTCACCATATGTAAAACTGTCACCACCGTGGCGCCTCATGCAGTTTCACCATATGTAAAACTCACCACCATGGCACCCTAAAACTGTCACAACCGGGGATCCCCATGCAGTGTCACTGTCACCATATGTAAAACTGTCACCACCGTGGAGCCTCATGCAGTGTCACTGTCACCATATGTAAAACTGTCACCATCGTGCGCCCCATGCAATGTCACCGTATGTAAAACTGTCACCACCGTGGCGCCCCATGTAGTGTCACCATAGGTAAAACTGTTATCACCTCGGCGCCCCATGCATTGTCACCATATGTAAAACTGTCACCACCGTGGGGCCTCATGCAGTGTCAGTCACCATATGTAAAACTGTCACCACCATGTCACCCCATGCAGTGTCGCCGTATGTAAAACTGTCAACACCATGGAGCCCATGCAGTGTCACCATATGTAAAAATGTCACCACCATGGCGCCCCATGCAGTGTCACCGTATGTAAAACTGTCACCACCGTTGAGCACCATGCTGTTGGACTGTCACCATATGTAAAACTGTCACCACCGTGGCGCCCCATGCAGTGTCACCATATTTTAAACTCACCACCATGGCACCCTATGCAGTGCCACTGTCACGGTAGGTAAAACTGTCCCCACCGTGCAGTCCCATGCAGTGTCACCGTATTTAAACTGTCACCACCGTAGGGCCTCATGCAGTGTCACCATATGTAAAACTGTCACCACCGTGGCGCCCCATGCAGTGTCACCATATTTTAAACTCACCACCATGGCACCCTATGCAGTGCCACTGTCACGGTAGGTAAAACTGTCCCCACCGTGCAGTCCCATGCAGTGTCACCGTATTTAAACTGTCACCACCGTAGGGCCTCATGCAGTGTCACCATATGTAAAACTGTCACCACCGTAGACCCCATGCAGTGTCACTGTCACCGTATGTAAAAATGTCAATACCATGGCGCCCCATGCAGTGTCACCGTATGTAAAACTGTCATCACCATGGCGCCCCATGCAGTGGCACCGTATGTAAAACTGTCGCCACCGTTGAGCCCCATGCTGTGGGACTGTCACCATATGTAAAACTGTCACCACCGTGGCGCCCAATGCAGTTTCACCATATGTAAAACTCACCACCATGGCACCCTAAAACTGTCACAACCGTGGATACCCATGCAGTGTCACTGTTACCATATGTAAAACTGTCACCACCGTGGAGCCCCATGTTGTGTCACTGTCACCATATGTAAAACTGTCATCACCATGGCGCCCCATGCAGTGGCACCGTATGTAAAACTGTCACCACCGTTGAGCCCCATGCTGTGGGACTGTCACCATATGTAAAACTGTCACCACCGTGGCGCCCCATGCAGTTTCACCATATGTAAAACTCACCACCATGGCACCCTAAAACTGTCACAACCGTGGATCCCCATGCAGTGTCACTGTCACCATATGTAAAACTGTCACCACCGTGGCGCGCCATGCAGTGTCACCATACGTAACACTATCACCATCGTGCGCCCCATGCAATGTCACCATACGTAACACTATCACCATCGTGCGCCCCATGCAATGTCACCGTATGTAAAACTGTCACCACCGTGGCGCCCCATGTAGTGTCACCATAGGTAAAACTGTTACCACCTCGGCGCCCCATGCATTGTCACCATATGTAAAACTGTCACCACCGTGGGGCCTCATGCAGTGTCAGTCACCATATGTAAAACTGTCACCACCATATCACCCCATGCAGTGTCGCCGTATGTAAAACTGTCAACACCATGGAGCCCATGCAGTGTCACCATATGTAAAAATGTCACCACCATGGCGCCCCATGCAGTGTCACCGTATGTAAAACTGTCACCACCGTTGAGCCCTATGCTGTTGGACTGTCACCATATGTAAAACTGTCACCACCGTGGCGCCCCATGCAGTGTCACCATATTGTAAACTCATCACCATGGCACCCTATGCAGTGTCACTGTCACGGTAGGTAAAACTGTCCCCACCGTGCAGTCCCATGCAGTGTCACCGTATTTAAACTGTCACCACCGTAGGGCCTCATGCAATGTCACCATATGTAAAACTGTCACCACCATGCCGCCCCATGCAGTGTCACGGTATGTCAAACTGTCACCACCATGTCACCCCATGCAGTGTCACTGTCACCGTATGTAAAAATGTCACAACCATGGCGCCCCATGCAGTGTCACCGTATGTAAAACTGTCACCACCGTTGAGCCCCATGCTGTTGGACTGTCACCATATGTAAAACTGTCACCACCGTGGCGCCCCATGCAGTGTCACCATATTTTAAACTCACCACCATGGCACCCTATGCAGTGTCACTGTCACGGTAGGTAAAACTGTCCCCACCGTGCAGTCCCATGCAGTGTCACCGTATTTAAACTGTCACCACCGTAGGGCCTCATGCAGTGTCACCATATGTAAAAGTGTCAACACCATGCCGCCCCATGCAGTGTCACGGTATGTCAAACTGTCACCACCGTGGAGCCCCATGTTGTGTCACTGTCACCATATGTAAAAATGTCACAACCATGGCGCCCCATGCAGTGTCACCGTATAGGCTGGGACCCAACCTCACGTATCGTGCAAAAAAACACTTTTGGTGTACCCGGAAAGATATACTCGTGATTTTTTGCATATCAATAGCAGAAACTGTACTCTATACGAAACCACTGTATGGATTATTGGTATTCTTTGCATTTCGTAACACCAACGCATTTTCTACGGAAGCCCATAAGTGATTAGAAAATATTGATATTCAAAGAAAAAAAGGTGTACAAGTTTATATTTTAGCGATATGATTTTGTTTTGTACATAAATAAGACATATGCACGCCTAATTATATTCTGTTTATGCAGAATGCAATTCTAAATTATTATTTTTTAAATCAAAAGCGGTTTAAGGATTGAAGATGGCGTGCAGATGGGTGGAGGGAGGGACGGCCATACACCTTTTGGCTAAAGCTTTCATGCACGTGGTTAATAACTTCTGTAAATTGTTTTCGGTTTAACCAACTTTACTGTGAAGTGTTATATCGTTAAGATGTCACTTTCTTACGAGCAAGACCGATTTTCTCCTTTTCAGAATAGCGTCATGGCCCCTGAGTTACTTAACAAAAATGCACATTTTGGGTAAATCTTAGGTCCAAAGTTTCTTTATCTTATTTTGGATTTTAACTAAAATTGCTGTGAAGCCTTATATCAAACAGACATCACTTCCTTACGATCAATGTGCACCTTTGCCTTTTCTAAATAGAGTTATGGCCCCTGATTTTCTACGAAAATACATTTTTGTGTTGAGTTTATGTTAATTAATCAAGTTTTGTTGAAAATTAAACAACATTTTGGGTGGAAATTTTATATACAAATAGGATACCAGTATATGTTAATAATATTTATGATACATCAAATTGTTTTGCCATTTTGGGATAGAGGTATGGCCCTTAATTTACTTAGAAAATATGGTTATTGAAACAGTTATCTTGAATTGTGTAAACCATATCGTTTAGTGTGTAGTCTTAATAATATTAACATACTGGCAGATATTTAGAATCCATTCGATGGTAGCTTTTAGATTTCTTAATACAGTTATGGACCTTTAATTTACCTTGAAAGTAGAATAGTAGTTACTGCAATTACTGTCTTATCAAATTGTAAACTTCCAAATTGGTTCACTATTTTGTCACAGACGTTTGATTGTATTTATCAGAAAAATAACGGGTTTTTTATTGACTAGTTTCGTTGGAAGGCGATTGAGCGACGTCATTGTTTGGATATGACGTCTGACAGAGTTTCTCCAAAACATCTTGAATACTATCTAAATGATTTATTTGAAATGTGACTTTTGTTACATATGATCATTAACTGTCCAACCAACATTGGTGTTTCTGTGACCTTGAGTTTCAATTCTAGGTTCTGATTGATTGAACAGGCAACTTCTGGTTAAGAAGTTTGTCAACGTTTCTCAAACACATCATGAACTTGAATATTTTCCTACGGTTTGTATCGCCTTGATCCATGGGACGCAATGTATTAAATAGTGTAATAGAATCCTGTTTACAGTTTAAAACTATAAGTATCACTAAATGTGATCCATATCCTATTTCGAGTCAGAAACAAATTATGGTATAAAAGTCGAGAAGGAAATATAACATTCACAGAACACAATCAATCAACCAAACACACGTATTTGAAACAAACACCAATCACAAGGATAGAAAAGAGCAAAGTATGCGAAATGGCAAACTCAAACGGTTGAAATATGGGTACCTCCTTGGAATGGTCAGTGACAATATGGGTACCTCCTTGGAATGGTCAGTGACATAAAGGTTGCTGGGGTTAAACCAGGTTCTAGAGTGCACCATACGTCACTCTTACCCTATTTTCATTCCAATAAAATTCGACCAGCCAGGCTATAACCCCTTACAAACTAGGAAGTATGAACAACAATTAGTAGGCAATATAAGTATAACACAAAATGATCATGTATATATGAATAGAAATTCCCAGAAAGTCACAAAGCAAATACTTGTCAGAAGCCAGGACAAAAAAAGAAGGATGACGATCAGACAATATCAAATAAAAAATTAGGCCTATTTAGGTAGAAGCACATGCATTCATTACAATATATAGTATTGAAGGATAGAGATAGAGAGCAGAAGAAGGCCCTTTACTATATACATATACTATAACTATATTCTTTTTAGCCTTCTATATTATATATCGTAATCAATTCCTGTGAGTAGAAGTTATCATAGGGTTCAAAATCAGTCGGGTCAGCGCAACATTAATTGTAAAGCATTGTGGCGAACATGCAGTGCATTGCGTAATGATAGGGTCATATCCTATTTTGTTATGTTTGTTAACAAGTTTAACACAGATTGTATGAATGCGATAATGACCAATAATCTTAAAAAGTCTGTACATATAGTCACCACAGTATTCACGTTGTGACAGACCTTGTAGCAGAAGTGTTCTGACAATACTTTAAGTAAATCAGGGTTATGATAATAAACCTTCGCAAAGGTTTGTCCGGATATAAAACTCAATGAAGCACTATTAAAGCTGGAGTAGATGAAAAGGAAAACAAACTTCCAAATATGTACGGTATTCTTAATTTACAAAAACAGCCTAATAAAGCACTCTTTCTTCCTATTTCTAGTGGCTGCACCACTACAGACATCTCCAAAGGTATAACGTCATGTCTTACTGCCGCTGTAGATCACGTAACACAATATTGTGCTAAAGCTTATGCTAACTTTTGGATTAATACATTTTGGTCGTTATTACTTTCTTGAAAACTAATGCAATAAACGTCACGCAAACCTTTTCACATATAAGCTTATTGCTCTTATTCAATATTTATTTTAGTGAATAAACACCTAATGTTTGCTCAGCATTATACTTCGGTAACATAAAATGTATTCTTTGGCATATCACTCCGTCATTAAAACAATCAAATTGGACCCTACCATTGCGTTTTCCATAGGGTTGCATTATATCGTTTGTTCTTACCATCACTTTCTAAAATTTCATAGCTCTAAACAGCCTACCAAAAATTAAAATACTAACCTAGATTCATCAAAAATGTCCAAAGTAAGCGGAGTTCCGTTCGATTGTTTACCACTCAGCACCACCCCATGGCATTAATGGTGTCAGGTCGCGGAGATGATTTCTGATAACCATTTTGATATTTTAGCTATGGTCATGTGACACATTATGACGTAATCGCAGACTATTTTCTAAGACGTTGACAGAGTCACATGGTGATCCTGGTAAAGATTGGGTAATGATCACTGTTAAAAGGCTTATCAAAGGAGGTTGTCACCTTATTATTTTGCAACGCACTGCATGTTTAGTGGTTGACCCATTTACAGTTCACCGCTTTGCTTTCCACTTGATTGTGCGATCGCCGGAAAGATTGTGGACCTATGATGACGTCTACCTAAATCCTGAAAGGACGGTAACGTTCGATGGTTGTCTTTATTATTGTCTAGTCGTGCCCTTAACAGTGTCAAAATTGAAATGATCTGTCTTGTCATAGAGTTGGCTTATTATTTCTCAGTTTCAATCGCGAGATGTAAATCGAGTAAAGAAGATATAGCAACTATGAGAAATATTAGCTTTTTTGAGGTGAAGTTCTTTGGAAAGAAAGTATATGTAGTAAAGAAAAGAAAGGGTTGTAATTGTCCAAAATATCATCCATATAAACGAGGTATAATAAAAGGCTTCAATTACATCTGCCTTAGCGTATCTGGTAAAAGACTAAAAATGAAACCTCTAACATAACAAAACAAAAACAAATCTGCAACAAGAGTTGCACATTTCGTACTCATTTGGGATTCCAACAATTTGTCTATAAACAGTAGTGTCATATTTAACTAGTTCCATATGTGTAAAAAATATTATCTTATATGAATATAAATGCTTCGAAAACAACTACGTGACAAGTCCACATAGTGTAATTGTCCAAAACCCTTCAACTAAATATTAGTGAGAATCAGAACTCGTTTACTGTAGTTGCCGTGTACTCAGTCTGAAATTTAAATATTTGCAAACATCAAGGGCGATAACTTTGTAAACCACTCCTCAATTGTTCTCATTGTCAAACAAAACCGAGACCTTAATAATATTACCCCAAAAAGCATGGAAAATCAAATGCTATTTATTACAATCATCGTGAAAACAATTACGCTCCTTAGTCAGAGGACGATATCCTCTTTGTTCAATTAGAATATTACACAGTAATTGATGATATTTCAAAGGAAAGTAGGAAACAATCAGACGATGAAATTTTTCGACAATTTAGAGCAATAACTTGATACTCGTCTAACCTGTCTGAAATCCGTTTGATATAAAGTTACACGCCAAATTGTGTGAAAATCGAAACCAATTTATTAAATGTTTTGTGTACGAAAGGTGAAATTTGCATTTACAATAATCAAGGGCAATAACTCAGTAAGGCAGGTGTCAGTTCTGCTCATTGTCATCTTGTCAAAGTTCATATTCATATAAAGTCTCACACTAAATAATGTGAAGATCGGAATCCGTTTACTAAAGTAATGTGTGTACTCAAGCTAAATGTGCCTATTTTTTCAATAACCAAGTGTAATAACTCTTTAAAGCAAGTGTCAGTTTTACTCAGTATTGAACTTGTCAAAGGCCTTGTAGGTATAAGGCCTAACACCATACAACATTTAGTGGAAATCGGAAACCGTTTACTGCAGATATTGTGAACACAAGAAATTCGCATTATCCCTGGCACAGGACAAAACAAAATTCATAAAAGGTCTATAACTCTTGTTAAAATTAGTAAAGTGTAACATAATCAGGTCTTGATTTTGTAGTTTGATATTTCATATACACATATAGGTTTCAAATACTGGAACTGTATTTGCCTAAAAGGACGTGTGCAAATTACTTTATTTTCCTTTGAATGTTTGTTCAGCGATTTTCATATATTGGCTTGGTACGAATGGGTTACCGTAGAAATCGCGATGCTGTTACGAAATGCAAAGTATGCCAGAAGTCCATACAGTGGTTTCATATGTACAAGACCCCCATCTGTTAATATTTAAAAAATCAGGAGTATATCTTTCCGGGTAAACGTTTTCGTTTTTTTTTCAGGCTTGGGTCCCCGCCTAGTATGTAAAACCGTCACCACCGTTGAGTCCAATGCTGTGTCACTGGCACCATAAGTAAAACTGTCACCACCATGGCGCCCCATGCACTGTCACCATATGTAAAACTGTCACCATGATGGCGCCCCATGCAGTGTCACTGTCACCATATTTAAAACTGTCACCACCATGCACTGTCACCATATGTAAAACTGTCACCATCATGGCGCCCCATGCAGTGTCACCATATGTAAAACTGTCACCACCATGGCGCCCCATGCACTGGCACCATATGTAAAACTGTCACCACCATGGCGCCCCATGCACTGTCACCATATGTAAAACTGTCACCATGATGGCGCCCCATGCAGTGTCACTGTCACCATATTTAAAACTGTCACCACCATGCACTGTCACCATATGTAAAACTGTCACCATGATGGAGCCCCATGCAGTGTCACTGTCACCATATGTTAAACTGTCACCACCATGGCGCCCCATGCAGTGTCGCCGTATGTAAAACTGTCAACCACGTGGATCCCCATGTTGTGTCACTGTCACCATATGTAAAACTGTCACCACCATGACGCCCCATGCAGTGTCACCGTATGTAAAACTGTCACCACCGTTGAGCCCCATGCTGGGTCACTGTCACCATATGTAAAACTGTCACAACCATGGCGCCCCATGCAGTGTCACCACCATGGCACCCCATGCAGTGTCACTGTCACCGTAGGTAAGACTGTCACCACCGTGGAGCCCCATGCAGTGTCACCGTCACCGTAGGTAAGACTGTCACCACCATGGCACCCCATGCAGTGTCACTGTCACCGTAGGTAAGACTGTCACCACCATGGCACCCCATGCAGTGTCACTGTCACCATATGTAAAATTGTCACCACCGTGGAGCCTCATGCCGGGTCACTGTCACCATATGTAAAACTGTCACCATCATGGCGCCCCATGCAGTGTCACCATAGGTAAAACTGTCACCAGCGTGGAGCCCATGCAGTATCACTGTCACCATGTGAAACTATCACCACCATGGCACCATATGCAGTGTCACTGTCACCATATGTAAAACTGTCACCACCGTGGAGCTCCATGCACTGTCACCATATGTAAAACTATCACCACCATGTCACCATATGCAGTGTCACTGTCACCATATCTAAAACTGTCACCACCGTGAAGCCTCATGCAATGTTACTGTCACCATATGTAAAACTGTCACCACCGTGGAGCCTCATGCAGTGTCACTGTCACCATATGTAAAACTGTCACCATCATGGCGCCCCATGCAGTGTCACCGTATGTAAAACTGTCACCACCGTGGAGCCCCATGCAGTATCACTGTCACCGTATGTAAAACTGTCACCACCGTGAAGCCTCATGCAGTGTCACTGTCACCATATGTGAAACTATCACCACCATGGCACCATATGCAGTGTCACTGTCACCATATCTAAAACTGTCACCACCGTGAAGCCTCATGCAATGTTACTGTCACCATATGTAAAACTGTGACCACCGTGGAGCCTCATGCAGTGTCACTGTCACCATATGTAAAACTATCACCACCATGGCACCATATGCAGTGTTACTGTCACCATATGTAAAACTGTCACCACCGTGGAGCCTCATGCAGTGTCACCATATGTAAAACTCACCACCGTGGGGCCTCATGCAGTGTCACCGTATGTAAAACTCACCACCGTGGAGCCTCCTGCAGTTCACTGTCACCGTATGTAAAGCTGTCACCACTGTGGCGCCCCAGGCAGTGTCACTGTCACCATATGTAAAACTGTCACCACCGTGGAGCCTCATGCAGTGTCACCGTATGTAAAACTCACCACCGTGGAGCCTCCTGCAGTTCACTGTCACCATATGTGAAACTATCACCACCATGGCACCATATGCAGTGTCACTGTCACCATATGTAAAACTCTCACCACCGTGGCGCCCCATGCAGAGACGCCATATGTAAAACTGTCACTATCGAGGCGACCCATGCAGTGTCGCCATATGTCAAACTGTCCTCATCGAGGCGACTCATGCAATATCGCCATATGTAAAACTGTCACCATGTAGACGAACCATGCACTGTCACAATACATAAAACTGAGCCGTTGGATCAGGTGAGCTTAAGTATTAATGAGACAAGTTCGAAACGCTTCGATAAAATCATTTTAACCGTACCTTAAGGTAAAAAAAAGATTACCTGGCTGCTGCGGGTAATCCAAATGTGTATCTATATGTGCTAGGTAATGTTCCAGTTTTTGTTGCGTGCCTTCGCTTCTAATCACTAAGTATTTCCCCTTAGATTTAAGACATATGGTACCTGTTACTATCACAAAGCAGGATTTTCTGAAATAGTATAATAACTTACGGTTAGATTGAAGAAATAAATGTTTATGCATGAGATTTTCGTTGTTCATAAATATTAATGGATTATTCAAGATTTGTTTTCCACATATTCTGCTTCGGTTATGTTGACCGCCTGTCTTTCCACAATTCCAGAACATATTACAAAATGTTGCAGAAAGTTTTATAAACGTTCAGAAATCTATCGGTTTTGGTCGATTAAAAACTCGGGAGAAGTCCTTGACAGAATGTGGTGTACGCATGTCCATGCCTCTCCTTAAGCACCTACGAACTGTTCACAAGGTACATTATCTATCTCATAACCTGATCAAAGAAGATACAGAAGACACTTGCTAAAGAAAAAATACTTTCCTTGCTATTAATGTCAGGATTATCTTTACAAACGCCCCTAATGATACTTATAACATGTGTTTGTAGAGCGTTATCATTTCTTCTAGATAACATCTTTATTAGAGATGTTAAAACCACTTGTCGAGAGATTTACTTTTATACTATTATTATGAAAGAGATTTTACGTATATGTTCGTCACCGGCTAGCTAGAGAGACATAATAACCGCGTTACATAATACCTATCGGTTTCTAGATAACATTCTCAATATCCACCCTGTCAATACGTTACCCGTTGATGTGGTGGAAGTAACAACATTTTGTGGTGAAATAACGCCTCATTAGTGTGTAAAAATTTACACCGAAGATAAAGAAAATAATTATTTGCTTGTTCTTATTTATATATTCCAGAAGTGTGACATAGCGCAAGATGTGGTCCATACATTTTCGAACACTCGCCTGAACGTTGTTTTGTCTAAACTACTGTTACTTTTGCATTTTTCTGTGCACTTTATTGTGTTTGGGTAGAAAAAGTCATAATTTCACCGAATGTTTAAAAAAATGACAAACGTTTAGGCGAGTCTTCGAAATGTATGGACCACATCTTGCGCTATGTCACACTTCTGGAATATATATTTAAGAACAAGAAATAATAATTTTCTTACCTTCGGCGTAAATTTACAATTCACGGAGGCGTTATTCCACCACAAAATGTTGTTGTTACTTCCACCACATCAACGGGTAACGTATGGGCATAGTGATATGAATTCATAATGCTTGCTCATTGCGCATATTGTCATGAATATTTTATCCACCGAAAGTAAAGTCTATACAAATCGAGCAGGAAAAGTAGCATTCAAGGACGACAGAAAGTTCACCTTGAACAAATCAAGCCTATGATCTCGTGAAGAATTTCCCTATAATCGAACCCAGTAGTTAAACAATCAGTTTTTAAATCCGATTTTAACCAACATGTTTAAACGTCATCGGCGCACGACGCCGACGTCAGTTACACTTTATTGACGTCATGACTGAACGTCACAGTTAGTTATTGTTGTATTCAGATTAAATATAAAATTTCGCGATTATGAATTTCTTTCACTGAGAAATCTCAATCTTTCACTCATAGAAATATAATAAATAGAGATTATTTAACTGCTGGGATCGATTATAGGGAAATCCTTCACGAGATGATAGGCGTGTGGTTCTTTTTCAAGAACGAGCGTTAACGAGTGAGTGAAAAAACAACACACGCCTACCATCGAACATATATATGATTTTAACCAAAATTATTCGCTTTATTTAAGAAATAGAACATCGTTTACGGTGAATTATCGTTTAATATATCACGGTTTGGAGTTCAATTGTAAGGGCGAGTGAAATTATTGTTTACAACTGAACGACAAACCGTGATATATTACAAGTTAATTCACCGTAAACGATGTTCTATTTATATTCTAATACCCCTAAAATGTGAAAATAACGCACATATCTGAAATCGTTCGCATTGCTTTGCTTACTCTCCTAACGTTGCAAACGTTACAGTGAGTGATATATCGTTGAATATAATGAGATATTTTAAACTAGGCTATATAGTTCGGGTGTATTAGACTTATTGTTATCGGCGGATGACGTCGACGTCACCAACATGTTATTGACGTCATAACTCAACGTCGCAGTTAGTTATTTTTGTGTTCGGAGTTAGTTATTAATAGTGAGCGATTATGAGTATTCTTTCACTGAGAAATCCCAATCTTTCACCCACAGAAATGTAATAAAAACATTTATTTACTTGCTGAGTTTTCCAAACTGTGGTGTTGTCCGATCATATGTATAGAAGTATCCGTAATCTCTTGTTACTTGCGAACACACATCCATGATTTCAGAGTCTGAAAAAAAAATACCATCAAAACGTAATCGTATGTCTTCGTTAAATTATGCATACTAATCAACATTCCAGAGTACCCACCTATGTCGATAATATTCTCATTGTTATGTGTATCTCAAGTTTGATTGAAGATACGGTTGAACTGCAAAATAACGAGTTTAAGTTGGCTACTCTGATTGTATGAACACATTTTAAAGCTTTCAAGTCGATATGCTTTCTTAAAAATATATAATAACACTTATACAACTCACTGGGTACTTAGGATGTTGTTCAGTACTTCGAATTAGTGCAGCTTCGATGTTCCTAATTTGTTTCAAAATATTGAATGTTACTTGAATTTCAAACGATATTCAATTAATAGGGAGGAAATTTAGGATTATTCATATTTCATTTTATTATATATAATAATATATAATAAACCAAACGGTATGATGCAACATGCCCTATGATTTAGCGCTTGTTAGTATTGTTCTGATATTACATGTAATCAAATATTACTTAATTGGTTCATTTAATAGTTTGTAAGGCCTAACATTAAATGATATAAAACCAGGTTTAGCACATAACGCCTGGGAATGCAATAAAGCTAACTATTTATCATTATTTGAAATCTTACTTCATAAAATGCATGTTAGTAACGTTACATTTGGCTTAAGCTGTCGCATTATTTGCAGGGCGAACGCATCTACAGCCGTATAACGGGGGATACTATTCCCCGGTCGATTTCCCGGTTACTTCCCGGTTAAAACCCGGTTGAAAACGGATGGCAAATCTGATGAGTGTGTTGATGTTTCTGATGTTTTAATGATCTATATGCCTTCATTATGTATTCATTTTTTCATAATCACTACAAAAAAAATTGGGAAAAAAGAAAAAAGTAGTTTAATTAAGTCTTGAATATTGGCATTTTTTCTTAATAATTTGACTGTTTTCGGCAATTCCCGGTTCAGTTACACAGGTATTTAAAGGGTAACAATGCCTTACTAATTGAGAAGTTATTGTTTTATTTCATAAAGTATGGTATGTTTAACACATTACAATAATAAAGATGGAAAGAAATTGCAAAATAAACGTTTTATTGCTTCATTTCCAACACTCATATTTCGTGTAAAGGTTTAATTCCACTAAATCAGCCGGATGAGCTTGCCTGGTGCAGTCGAAAGTAGTTCTGTATTAAAGAGTGCTAATCTTTTTTTTCCTTAAAACCTTTTTTAGTGCAATTTCCTGTTATTTTTTGTCTGTAACTGTATTCTGGACATGGTGTTGATATTTGAAAAAGAGAGCTCATCATGTTTTTGACAGTTTTTGATATAAATTTCAGAAGTGAAAATAGACAGGGTACGAAATTGCAAGGGGTAAAAATAGCTTTGACCTTTGACCCGGTGTTAGTATACAACTGAAGAAATGTTTCTTAGAAGGTATTAAACTTCCTATTTCCTTGTTGATGTTTAATAGCAGACATGTTTATTTGCATGATAAAGTTCCCAGAATTCTAACCAGGTTTGAGTTTTTAACAGGTTGTCAACGTTCTAACTTTACTATGGAAGGGCAATGGAGACTCATTTACGCTATTATAACCTAAAAAAACACACGCAATCTCTACCCAGAGTACACGCGTTCCTCATTTGACTCTGTCAACGTCAAAGAAAGCAGGGTGAACGGTTAGGTCACGTGATTTTTCAAAAAAGTTATGACGATGTTTATAATAAATCCTTTTGCGTGATCTGCAAAGATAAAATATAGACGTATATTAAATAATTTCAATTTTTATTTCTATGAGTTATTTTTTTTAGTAATTTTCTGCTATCGAGCTTCAGATTGAAATGTTTGCATATGCGTTTCGATTGAGGAGACCTAAGTACGTATTCTTTTTTGTAGTAAATAGTCCCAATTAAAACTAAATTGTTTTCATGCATTATTTCAAATCTTGCAACATCTACTTTGTAGATATACTAAAAATTATATTTACACAAGAAATAAATAAGTTTCAGGCAAACATATTCCAATTTAACAGGTTTTACCAAAATCTTGTAATTTAGTAGTTAGTAGAGATATATAGGAGCTAGTACGGGTACCATGGGCCCAATCTGGTGGATCGCAAAAGTTCCCTCAGGTAAACTATTGAGAAAGTTACTGTGAAGCATAGGAGTGGTGAAAGACACAGGGCTGGTATGTATTGAATGTTTTCCTTTATTTCTGAAACATTTAATTTGCTTCTAGCGAAAACCGCATGAAAATTGAAGGTAAGCTGGACATGCTGCACTACTTTTTGTGAAGCACAGTTTGAAGTGTACTTTGGTCATTTTGACCTCAGAATTCAAAAAGAAGGTGCTTTCTTTCAGTTTGGAAAATATTTTGGGAAAAAAAGCAGGTCAGCGAATCATCTAAGGCCCATTTTTGTGTTGCACTAGGCATGACTGATACTACATTGTGTGTGTTATATGGCCAGCATAGTCAGGATTGGATATTTTCGGGTAGGTATTTATTAACAACCCTATGTAAAAATAATGGTGGTCTAGGTCCTTAATGTGAGTGCAAGGAAAGATAACACTGCGTGGAGTAACTCTGCGTGGAGATTGAAAAAAACGTAGAAATTACAGGTGAAGCGTTTTTTCTGCACGTCATCAGAAACAGTATGCTATATATAGATAGTTAATAGATAGTTAAGAACACGAGATACAAAGTTAAGATATGGTCAATAATGTGTTATATGTCCCGTTTCCAGACAGTCAATTAATGAGGACGCATTGCAGCATGAGATACATAATGAATATTTCGGAAATTAAAGGAAAGTGGAGAGTGACAAAACTCTACGTCATTACAGTCGTGAATAAACCGAAATCGATCCAGTGCTCACGAAAATAGGATAGATCCAAGCCGTGGGCCTGTCAAAATCTGGTTGGGGCTTGTCTCTTTTTGCCATATTTTACTATAAAATTAATTCAGGGCCTGCCTGTCAACAATATTTTCCACGAGAACTGGGGTGCTTTTGTCCATTAACTGTTAATAACTATGAACCTGTATACATGTTTGAGCCCGAATAAAACTGAAACTAAAACTGATATGAACTAAGGTAAAACATTTAGATTTATTACTTATTAGTACATGTAGTTGTGTTAGTGATTAAATTGCTGTATATTTATATTTTTAGAGCATGTTTTCAAAATGGCTCCTAAGAATTTGATTATAGGGAGTAGTCAAGTGCGTTATTTTCATCAATATCGTTCAGTGTTTATGTTTTCCTGGATCTAAAGTAGAAATTTTGTTGGAATTACCAAACGTACAAGAGCTGATTCCTAAACTTTCGGTGAGTTTCCGTGTTTACATTTTATAGTGTGTATTCACAAATTTAATGCATTGTAGAAATTGTCATGTGAACAACAAAACGAAGTCATGATTTCTCTTACAAATTGCCGCCGTATATAAGGTAAATTGACAACATTAAAGTGAAACTATCCCGTCCTATATGTGTTATGTGATAAACAGAATCTTACATTCGTGGCTGTGTATTATTGACTTTAATAAACGCGTTGGATAAAAAGATAGGATAATCGGCAGGATATCATTTGATCCAACTCGTTTATTAAAATCAATAATACACAGTCACTCATGTAAGATCCTCCATATACACACAAACCAAAATACAATAATTATAATTCATACCACATCCCTCTTCGTCAAAGCCATTCTGACAATTTTGCCGTCCATCACAAATCACCATGGCGTCGACACACTCAGTACTGTGGTTGTCGCAATGGAAACTTGAAATCGCTTTGCAGTCAATAGCTGAAATAAAGTATTTAAACTGGCTTAGTATACACTTTAAACTTTAGATAACCCGCATATGTTTTAGCTTACGTTAGCTAATTGTTCAGTTCAAAATTGCATGTACACAAAGAAGTACCGATATTAAGTTTAACGGAATTACAGATATGTCCGTCTTATGATGACATGTATTTCAGAACAAAACACCTTTAACGGGGAGATGAAAGTAGATATAAAAGTCATAAAGTAAATGCAACATTCACAAAACGCAATCAACTAAATACACGCATTCAAAACCAACAATTAGAGAAGAACGTGACACCAACAACATACCAGGGTTGACAAAAGGGTTACCGCCCTTGCAACAGGCAATATCAGAAAGGCCGCTGGGGTTTAAACGAGGTTCTACGTTGCACCAAACCCGAACTCTTACCATATTGTCATCCAAATAAATGAAGGGAACGTATTTTTTTACTTTTTAAATGGCTGAAATGTTCGAACTATTGATATTTTAAATATTGAGTTCTGCTCAACCCGGGTCTAGAGGGCGTAAACTGTAGCCAGCATTTTCCACTACCGTTCATTAACAGCCTCAAGCAAACAGAGACTGCAATATTTAATAGATTTTCAAATTTCTCCTTTCATACTTTTTTTTTATTTTAATCATTTATAAGGGGAATTACAAGAGTAGCGTCAGACAAGCCTGCCATGAAGCCTATAAGGTAATGCCCTAGACGTATTAAATAAATGAATGGTGTTTTACAATGACACATAAATAGGTCATATTGTGGCGATAAAAATTAAAAATGGGGTAGGAAGATTATAAAATTAAGATTGAAATACACAGGTACACATATTTATAAATAAATCAGGCATGTTGTGAACCGGTTTAAACTCCCCAGTGGTCCCTTTTGCCACTGACCGTTCAAAGGCGGTACCCCTTTGGTCAACCCTTATATGTTTGTGATGTGCTTTTTTACTGAATGTGTTTGTGATGTACTTTTTGAATCACCTTTGCGTTGTAATACCTGTTGGAGGGAATGTATTCTGTGAATGCTGCTCTTCCTGTTGGACTTATAACATTTTCTTAACACTTTAAACTGTCGATATAAATGCACGTCGATGGATGTGTAAACAAGTAAATGAAAATAAGAACAGATTACAGTTTTATAACATATCGTCACATCGAGAGGTCAGTGCAAAACGATTGTAACTACATATAAATAAAAAAGGAGATACACTAGTTTTGCACTGACCCCTCGACATCGTCTCGTAGCAACTTACTGCAGTTGAGTTCGTCCGATTGATCATCGCAGTCAGCTATACCATTACAAACTGACTTGGAACTGATACATCTCCAATCGTGACATCTGAAGAGATCATCTTGACAGGAGGCTATATAATACAATAAAGGTGTGTATATTACACTAATTGTCTTTTAATCAATAGTCTATTTAAGCAGAAAATAAAAACAAAAGTTCCAGGGGCACTAAAGCGCTCACCTTCGATGTGAAGGTGTATGATAGGCTTGGTGCAAGACTATTCTGGTGCAAGATTATTTTAACAAATAATAAAGGGCAGTAGTACACACGAGCAACGCGGCAGTGATAGCATTTTATTTATCTGCTGGTTTCGGTCAAACAATGACCTTCATCAGGATATTATTAAATGATATGTTAACAATTGTTAATGAAGTGCTATGATTTTGTGATCAGCTGTTCTAAAAATATATTATTTTAGAGTAAAGAGTAAATATTAGTTGTGCAAGGTAGAAGATGCTCGCCGTAAGTGCATGTTGAATAAACTAGAACTGAAGGTGGGGAATACTCCAGCCTTTTTGATATCTAATTTAAACAAACGTCCATAATTCTTAACAATGTCAGAATCGAAAACCGATGATACAGAGACGCATCATATCATCACATGTGAACTGTATGCCAATTGTAATAACAATCCACGAAAGCGTTTGACGTGAAAGCCACATGAAAGAGTATGAGGGTTGGACCTTTGGGAAATAGAGTTTAATTAACATTGTTGAAGTGATACGGGAAATAATTCCCGAGTGAGAAAGATTCTTGCGATATAGAAACGAGTGCGTTTTCGCACGAGTTTCTATATCGCAAGAATATTTCTCTCGAGTGAATTGTTTTCCGTATCACGACAAAAATGTTAATTAAACTATATAATATATATTCTATGATGAATTTCTTTCCAATCGTCTTTTGACACAAGTATTCCTTCTTTTGTCACTCCTTTGGCGACAGCGCGGAGTAATATCATGACGTCAATTCGTGACGTAATATCGTGACGTCTGTCGTTTAGTTCATAACAATTGGCTTCTGTGCTATCTTGCACACTAGGCGAGATAGCACAGTAGAGGAAGGGATATGTTATAGATTTTCTCAAACTGGGAAATTTCTATAATTCATCACAGAATATATAATATGTTCATTTTACAACATTAAGAGTGGAACATTCTAAGTCAAACAAAGGCCAGGAATTCTGTAATAATTGAGGCAATCAACAATTTGTCATGTATTTCTACTGTCATAGAACAGTCATATGATGCCTCATATAAGCTTTAGCATATTCCAAACACCTTGAATGAGTCATATGATGTATCAACATTTTATTTACTCATCCAGAAACTTCCATGTTACCAATTATAAATGAATGAGCTTGGACGAGACAATACAACTTGTTTATATCTTCCTTAAAAACATTCATAGGTTACAATATCATATTTTTATAATAGTATAATTAAACGTAGTCTTTAAAACTTGGCAGCGAATAAGTAGAAGGCTTTTCTATAGCCACGATAGCCATTTTATTGAAACCTTTATTTAAACATGATGTTTGAATGGTTTTATTCTTTTTATATAAAAACAGTAAGACTTACCACAATCTGTCTCGTCTTCACCATCATTGCAGTCTAAATAACTGTCACACGTCGATGACCAAGGTATACACATATCATCTATACCAATAACGCGTGAAGAAGTACATGCAAACTCTGTGCAGTTTTGTTCTGAAACTGTTGACATGATTTATTTTGATTACCAAGAAACATTGCAAGTTTTATATAACTGCGTATACTAATGAGTAAAAGTATATACAAAACTCGAACAGAAAAATGTTTCATTTACGGAACACATCGAAAAACACGCATTTCAAACAAATAACAATTATATAATCATTTAGAAATAAAGTAGGTGACGTCACAAAAATAAGAGAATAGGGATACCGAATTGTAATGGTCGGTATAGTACTTCTAGCTGTTAAAATTAGGTAAAAAGCCGAACATGAAATGTAGCATTCAAAAATACAGTCAACAAAAACACGCACGGAAAAACACACGCAAAAAAACGACAATACAATGAAAAAGCTAAGTGAAATCGAGATTGCCGTGTGTCTCTTTAGTATGATGCAAGCTGATTAAAATATACATTAAATTAAGCTGTGTGTACTCTTATGAAACTTATTATCACTGTGGTGGCTATATAGAAATCACATCGTCCGTTACGTCCCGTCTCGTCGCGTAACACATTTTTGTCGCATCGCGTTTGTCCCGTAACACATTTTTTGTGTCGCCTGCGTAGCATGGCAGACACTTAGGGATCACTTTGTCCATCGTCCGCTTCGTCCGACCATCACACTTTAACCTGCAACCTAACCTTGGCCATAACTTGAAAAATGTTTGACCTGTTTATGAAACTATGCACACATATCTTCATCTTAACCAAAGGAATGTCGTTACACATGTCCAATAACTGACTTTCATTTTGGCAGAGTTATACCCCTTTCTGTTCGCCTGCGTGGCAAGGCAGACACTTAGGGATCACTTTGTCCGTCGTCCGCTTCGTCCGACCATCACACTTTAACCTGCAACCTAACCTTGGCTAATACAAGATTAAATTGATAACGTTGTATATTAGGTGCATTGGTTAACGGTGGTTAACGGTGAGATGATATACCTGTATATATGCCGATGCGTATAAATGGCATTGTAGAATACGTATACATTGCTACACGTCATAATTAGAGAGTGGCTCACATATATTTACTAGATAATGATTTGTTTTGTAACGATGATTGTATAAGATTGTTAATGAACCGACGTCCTAAAAGCATGCATTACAGCCTAAGCCTCCCGGAGTGGAGCTAAGTCTTTTGGGTGTGTAGACCCTCTAGGTGATTCAAGGCATGACGTAATGAGCGGGTGAAGACGGTACCCGTATCTGGACAACATGGTCAGGTTCTCTTGGGAGCAACAACCCCCGCGACACGTGGTGGGCCTGTCATCAGACCTCAGTGGAGGAACTTCAACACACAACCTCGTTGGAGGCTGTTCATCGCGTCATCAACCCTTATAGTAGACTTTATATGACAATCACCGATCATTTGAATCGCGCTACATGCTCATAACCTCACGCGCATCAAATGCATCGCGTTAAATCATCATTCTTTGTAACGTTTCGGATCATCTAAACTGTTGTAACTTCAACAACACTTTCGTGTCATATATATAGACTGTCGACATATTCAGTATTTGTGATAATACTACGAACGTCTTATACGTTCATGAGAACAGTCTTTTTCATATTTCATCTGTGTATTCGCTTGTTTTTCTTGATAATTGTATATATATTTAACATATTTTAAAAGTTGTATTAAACTTTTGTAAATGCAGTCACCGGCATTGATTCCTTCCTGAGTTAGTCCCAACCACTAGGGTCATCTTGCGACACCACTACTACCGTCCAGAGTAAGATGATTTGTTTGTTTGTATGGTGTTTTACGTCATTTTCAACACATGTAAGGTTATACATGACGGTCGATTTTATTTTGGTGGCGGCAGATCCCCACTTTTTCTGGGTAGAACCAGTATTGTACGCCTCCCGCCATCCGTAAGAATCGACACGTCCTCACTTACAAGTCGAGCTTCCAGTGGGATTCGAATACGCCAGCGTAAGATGAGATTATTCATGATGACAAAGTTGACAAAACAATAAATTATACAATTTGATTTAAATTTAGAAAAATAAAAAATAATTTTTGTCAGACCAAGTCTGATGTTTATTAAAACACTGCTGTGTTTTTCTCTTAAACGTTTTGATGTTATTTGAACGATAACGTATTGAGATAATAATCTTGTTTTTTTTTGTTCGATTCGACATCCTTTCCCAGGAATAGTTCGGTTATGTGACTATCATTTGAAACATAGGTCGGCATGTGGTTAACAAATCGGTCACACGAATATCCGAAGACCAAAATGTAACATCTCGTCCCGGTCTCCCCTATTACAGATGCACATGAGAACCGAATAACTGTCTTTGTGTACAGTAAAACATTTAATCCCAAGTATTTGCATGGTATGTCATACACGTTAACTATTTATCATTATTTGAAATCTTACTTTATAAAATGCAGGTTAATAACGTTAAGTTTGGTTTAAGGTGCTGCATTATGTGCAGAGCGAACGCGAACTAGAGCCACGTAATGTAACGAAAACAACAAAACGATGTCATGATTTCTCTTACAAATTGCCGCCACATTTAAGGTAAAGTGAAACTATCACGTCGTAAATGTGTTATGTGATAGACAAAAATCTTACATTCGTGACTGTAGTATTGACTTTAATAAACTCGTTTAATAAAAAGATAGGACACTCGGCAGAGCCTCGTATCCTATCATGTTATCCAACTCTAGGATACTCGGCAGAACCTCTTATCCTATCATTTTATCCAACTCGTTTATTAAAATCAATAATACACAGTCACTCATGTAAGATCCTCTATATACTGTTATTTCATATTAAAAAAGGTGACAGAATACTGGCAAGTGGCATAATTCGATATACAAATTGGTAATCGACCTCTTCGACCAAACAGATAATTCATAATACCGTACTTACACGACCCAGCTAGCATGACGACACCGGGCTAATATCGGGCCGCTTTTGCCGATGCTGGGCCATAATTGGGCCAATATTAGAGTCAAATTGGGATATTACATCGGACCTATGTTGGCAAGGATCGGGTTTAACGTGTCAGAGGGCCAGCATTGGGCCAGCAAGGTAAGGAATATTGTTGTATTAATTCTCGCTCTTTGGGTCTATATTATTATCAGATGCAGGATGAATTTATTTGTTTTATTAGCAGTTTTATTTGTTTTGGATGAAATCATTTTCTAACATCTCGGGCCTTTGCAGGGCCAACGGAGTAAGGGAACGAACGATAACTTGAGCTATGTATTACCTCCCGTAGATGGAAAGTGGAGACTATTAAAATAAACAATAAATCTGCGGATTCACATGTCTCGCATAAAGGGGGCATGACTTAAAAATAAAAGATAAATGTTGCTTAAATGAGATAAACATTTTAACTAAAAACAATGGAGTTTACAGTTTGCTGAGATGACATTTAAGTGCATTTGTTAAAAAACAAAATGCCACTCTATATAAAAAAAATCTTTTTTTTTTATCAGCTCCAAAATGTAGGTCAAGGTCATAGATGAAATCCATGCGTCCAAAAAGATGCACTACCGAAGACACAAATATGTCAAAGTAGAATGAATTGTCTTCCAAAGATTAAACTATAAACTATATTTAAAGCATCTAATGCATAATTATAGTTAATGAGAAAGTGATGTAAATGTAACAATTAAAGTTATCTTCCCTTTGTTTGGAGGGTGAAGGTCACATTCACATGCGCTTTTTGACACGTTGATGTACTACCCAAGAAACAACTATAAGCGAAGTTTGAAAGGTCAAATGCATACGGTTTATGAGAAAGTGACCTAAACGGAAATGTTGAAGGTAAAATTTATTAAGTTATCTGCCCATTGCTTGGAGGGTCAAGGTCACATCCACATTTGCTTTGTCGCGTTGCAATGTACCACTGCATACAGTTTGTGAAAAAGTGACCTAAACGCAAAAGTTGAAGGTAAAAACTATAAGATTATCTGCCCTTTGCTTGGAGGGTTAAGGTCACTTCCACATTCGATTTGTCACGTTGCGATGTACCACCCAAGATACAACTATAAGCAAAGTTTGAAAGGTCTAGTGCATACAGTTTGTGAGAAAATGACCTAAACGCAAAACTTGAATGTTGACGCAGGAAAAGCGACACCTATGTCTCTCTTTTTTTCGAAAAGGCGAGACAAAAATGGTTTGCAAAAAAAGAGAAACAAAAACATACACACACCTGAAACAAATGATTGCAATAAATGCATAATATAATTTTAAAAAATAGTATTTTATTATTATTATATTTGAAGACATATCGCCAACTGCGGAACTGCAGAGGCGCCAAAATTGACGTCTGCAACACTAAAACACAAAACAAGCATCTGTCGAAAATATATTTTTGTTTTAAACCCATTCTCATTAAAATCATATCCTAATTACGCTTTGATACTCTCCGCTATATGATCTGACAACACTGCCTTGAAGGTCACGTCAGATCGACCTTTCATCTAATCAATTTTCATGAGAAGATCAACTAACCAATGAAATCACGCATTTCATATCCACTTCAGAAGACTAAACTAACGAAAATCCACATAAAACACATATCCGAAAAAAGATAAAGTCGCCGCGTGTTAATGCTGTGGATTACACGATAATTTCAAACAATCTTGTTTTTGTCTGGTTTTTTTCCACTAAATATTCAAAAATGATTGGTGTGTTATGTTTGTCAACGCAATTATTTTGTGTTATATAAGCTAAACGTTACGGACATTGTCTCTTCCAAACCAAGCGTAGACTGCTCCATAGCGTTTGACTGAAACGCGACATGTGCAGTGATTGGCTAATCGTAAGGTCAATCTGACGTGACCTCCAATGCAGTGTTGTCAGATCCTTAATAGTGTAGAGTATCATAGCGTGGTACAATTATAATGAGATTGTTTTAAACTATAAGGGTTTGTTTAGAGGTATTTTAATTTCGTAAATGCACTATATTTTACCAAGCTCATTGATTATACGATATATAGTCTATTATAAGTTAATATAACGGATTTATTTCTGGCTTCTTTCACGTGGGCTTATCGATAAGTCTTTCTATCTGTTTTCGACCGCCATGTGATTTCGACCGATGGCGGAAATTACGTATGCATACGTTTATTGTGCAAATTTCTTCATCAGTTTTTATAACCGTCTGCTTAATGAATAGTTCTAAACAACAACAGAAAACAAAGCAAATTTACACAAAATAAAACATCTTATGATGCAATGATGATTTAATCATTTGCCTTTTATAAGATATCAGCAAGTTTATTTAATCGTAAAATGAGAAATGGTAAATGGGTTATGCCAAAGGCGGGGTACCTGGATAAAACATGATTCAATATCGGTGTTTGTGTTAAAAACATCCGGTAATTATTTTGTTAGTACATTTCTCACGTAACATGACAAGCAGATGGCCATGTTTTTAAAACATCAGAAAACAATAATTTAAAAACTCCACAGTATTAAAAAAAATCGGTTTTAAGGTGACGAGGGTACTTATATTTTATATAGAAAATAAGTAAGGCTTTGTTTCTCTCTGTTAAATTAGTATTTTACATGGAAAATAAGTAAGGCTGTTAAATAAAAAAATGTTGATAATTTTGTGTTTTTTCTGCGCTGTCATTCAGTGTGAATTAAGGTCAACAAATCTGCATAAAATTGCCCGTGTAAAAATGCTACATCTCGGGAAAAGAGTTATAGCAAAAAAGGTGAACGGAGTTCACTTGAAGTAAACAAGTTGAAGTCATCCATTTACAAATGTTATCGGGTGGAAAATAAACAAAACTTAATCACAGTCGCGGTAGTTTTTGTTGCGGTTTGAATACTTTATTTTAGGTAGCATTATATTATGTCAAATATAGGATGTGTTACTGATATATGTAGCCAACTGTCGTTAAGTGGTCGTAAACTAAGAGGTCGAGGATATTATCACATATTTTCGCGGACTGGTCGTTGAACGTCCTTCTGTCTTTCAATTAATTTGTGTGCACTCGCTGGGTTTACATTAAGCTGTTTAAAGAATTCAATTGCCTGGGGCAATCAGTATCAGCTCTCGACCACCTTTTAGAGGAATATATGTCAGTTTATTAATAATACATGCAGGATACCCTGGGCAAATTATGGAACATACATGCAAGTCCTATTGGGGAACGTAAAGAGAAATTAAAAAAGGATTAATGAGCACATTAACTCTCTTTATTCAATAGACCCATTTTCAGCAATAGCGATTTCTAATATAGATTTATTGAATAATGAGTCCAATACTGAAACAAGTCGGAGTGTAAGTCCTACTGGAAGTATTTTGAGTGAACTTAATGAGCCATATGCATAAAATGATTCATATATTTCGGAAGTTGCCACACTGAAGAGGCAACCGGAGAAATAACATCTATGTCAGACAGTGATTTTGAAGTTGCGTCAGACACTGACTCGTTTATGAATTCCACACTTTTAGATAAACATATTCTAGAGAATGAAAACATTTTTTCACAGATTTTGAAGAAGGTGAAAATGTGAAGAGCTATGTGAATGGTCTTTGAAGTTCAATATACCTCATTCAGCATTGCATAGGCATCTTGCGTGTCCGTCTACCATTTTTGCCCATTGATCCAAGGACTTTACATAGGACAGTCAAACAATATGATGTTAAAAATATTTAAGGTGGTAGTACATGTTCAAGGAATATAATATCCAATATTATTGCACCTCGCACAAAATGCTAGGAATTTCATTGGATTAGAGCGGTCACATGGTGACCCTCTATTATTCTATAGTGGGTCAGCAGATTTCATAGAGGGTCACTAAAACAATATGGACTACAATTCCGATTCAAAGTTTAAATCATTTGCTAATAGTTCTTTAAGGCGTTAGTAACAAACATAATAAGTAAATTTTTAATAATGTTTTTAAACTGTACCGGTCGTGACGTCAAATTTCGCGAACGTCTCAATGACGTTGACGCTCCATTAAAATGGGTTAAATATCGGCGTTTGCCTTAAAAAAGGTTCTCGATGCAATAAATCAGTTATTGGGTTTGTTACTGATCCCCTTGAGAAATATGTGGGGTCAGTCAGATGTATAGGGAGACTCGGCTATCGCCCCGCCCCCTATACATCTTACTGACCCCACGTATTTCTATAGGGGGTCAGTAACAAACCCAATAACTAATAATGTTACTCTTAATAATATTGAAGAGATTTTATTGCAAATTAATATTGATGGTTTGCCCCTTTTTAAAAGCTCTGGCACTCAGCTTTGGCCAATACTTAGTAAAATGGTTTATCCCTTGGTCAAAGAGCCATTTATAATTGGTTTGTTTTGTGGCAATCAAACACCGGTAAATGTTCAGGAGCACTTGTATGATTTTACTGAAGAACTGGTCTTACTGGAGCAGAATGGAATTCAAATTTCTGATTAAAGTGTTCAAGTTGAAATATCTTGTTTTGTACGTGATGCACCAACACGTGCATTTGTGAAGCACATAAAAGGCCATTGTGTGTACTATGGTTGTGAAAGATATGTACAAAAAGGCCACAGGTGTATGGAAAGGGAAAATAACTTTCCCTAGTACAGACTCACAATTTAGAAGAGATGCATAGTTTTTATGATATGGTTGATGAAGGTCATCATTTGAACACATCTCCTTTACTGCATATCTCTGTTGGTTTGGTATCACAGTTTTGTTCTAGACTACATGCATTTGGTGTGTTTTGGTGTGATGAAGCGAATGATTTAGTTGTGGCTTAAGGGCCCACTTGTGAACAATTGCAAAATTTGAGCAAATGCAGTTAAATAAATTTCAGATAATTTTTTAATTGTTGGAGGCTATCTTCCTCCAGAGTTTACAAGAAAAGAAAGACCACTGCTAGATGATGGAAAGCAACTGAATTTAGGCAGTTTCTGCTGTACACTGGTCCTCTGGTACTTAAATCGCATATGTCGTTGTGTGTCTATCAGCATTTTCTGCTTCTGTTCATTGAGATTTATTGCCTTACAAGGCCGATTTTTCACGATTATTGTGATTATGCTAATCACATTTTGTGTATGTTTGTACAGCAATTTGGAGAGATTTACGGAACAGACATGCTTGTGTACAAGGTACATGGGCTTGTTCATATTGCGCAAGATGTTAAGAATGTTGGCCCCCTTGATAACATATCAGCATTTTGTTTTGAAAGTTTCCTTGGAAAACTAAAGCGCATGATTCGAAAAATAATTTCCCTCTGCAGCAAGTCATCCGTCGGTTGTCTGAGAGAAAATCTGTTAAAGCGGTGGTTTTGGATCCTATCTGTTGTCCAAAGAAAAAACATCTAAATGGACCGGTCATTAGAGATTGTCGAAATCTATTCAGTGGTTCATAAGAAGATATTTTAAGGTTCTGACCATCTTGGATGTGGCGTTGCCCTATATTTAACAAATTTGAAAATCATTGATCTAAGGAACATCCGTCTGAAATTTAGTCAAAAGTGACCAAGCAGTTTTGGACAATAACATTTTTAAAAAGATTTTCCTATATAATTATATACATAGTTGACCACAGGGTCACCATTTGAACAAACTTTGTAGAGTACCATAAACTAATGTTACATACAATATATGAGAGATCTACATCTCGTGCTTTTAGAGAAGACGATTTTTTAAATTCCCTTTATAATTATATGTAAAACATATAAAATCTCCATATACAAACTTTGGAATCCCGGGGCACAGCCATTTTTGACTCTAGGAACTTCGTTTGTAAATTTTTTGTAGTCTAGGAGTTCTAGGAGTTCGCGATCATTTATAAATAAAAACCGTCAACATCTGCTCAGCGGTTCTTGAGAAGAAGATTGGTTAAGGTTTTGACCATATATGGTAATAATGGCGGCCGTCTAGGATGTCGTATTTACCTAATTTGTAAAACTTTGAAAGGCATTGATTGACCTCAGTATCATCCACGTGAAATTTGGTCAAAATTGGTCAAGCAGTTTCTGAGGAGATGTCGTTTACAAATGCCCTTTGCAAGTCTATGTAAAACAGGTAAAATCTCCATATACAAACGTAGGGAACCCCGGGGCACAGCAATTTTGGCTCTAGGAACTTAGTTTGTACAACTTTTGTAGTCTAGCGATTCTTGAGAAGAAGATTTCTGAAAGGTTTTGGCCATATATGGTAATGGCGACCTTTTTGGATGTCGCATGGACCTAACGTGTACAACTTTAGAAGGCCTCGGTAATATTCATGTGAAATTTGGTCAAAATCGGTCAAACGGTTTCCGAGGAGATGTCGTTTACAAATGTTGACGGACGGACGGACAGACAGACAGACGGACGAAAAGCGATCAGAAAAGCTCAGCTGAGCCTTTGGCTTAGGTGATCTAAAAAAGATTTGAACGAGGGACATTGCAGTTTTATTTGTAAAATGAAGGTTTTACCACTACACCACGGAATCTTGTTGGTATGTAGTAGCATTTCTAACAATAAATAGTCATTAGGTAATAACTATTGCTCACACACTCGCACAAACATGTAATCCGCTAAATAAGAAATTGAGACTAAAGTTTTGAGACGTAATCTTAGTTCAATTGATAATATATAGTATTGCACCACTCATGGTTATTTACATGCGCGAGATCATGGAGTCTACACTGATACATCTTGAGGGTCGTTAAAATATGTAAACCTTTAAGACCATTTCATTTATGTGACAAAGAGTTACTCGCAGGCTGATCTTGGTTTACAATGGACGCAAAGGCTATTATAGTTGTGCTTAGCGGGTTAAGGGTTAAGTTATTTATTTTGCAGCATAACATATGTTACTCAAGATACAACAATCACAAAAATTCGCCATAGCTCAGTGGTAAGCATGTTGGACTGCAATTATTAGAAGGTCACGAAAAAGGCAAACAATTTTTTCTTGTAAATCATAATGCTACCTGCGTGTACAGATGTGCACTGCTCGATGTCTTTGAATGAATGAATGGTGTTAACACGGCACGTCGACACATAAATAGGTCATATTGTGGGCAAAAAACTGATGAAAGATGAAGAAATGAAGTAGTAATTAAAAATTAATGTAAATATATAAAGATAAAACTATTAAAAAATAAGTGATGGTATGGTAGTAATATAAACTATATATGTAAATCAATAAATGCCCGTCAACGGGTATATAAACAGGTAAACATATATAAGAACACATTATAATGATTTATATAGTCTGATTTATTTTAGGAAATCTAAATATTCTCTAAAACAAGACTAAAATCTATAGTGTCAAATAACTCTTTCATAGTATTAACATGGTAGTACCTTTGACGCATAGGATTAAAGTCTACACATTCCAACAAGATGTGTTTGACCGTTAACGGTGCAAAGCAGGGTATACATTCTGGTAATTGCTCAGCTTGTAATCAATATGAATGAGTATAACGTGTATGCCCTATCCTGCACCGGGCTAGGACAATTTCTTCTCAACGAATGGGTCTACTAGAAGAACGCCATTCTCCGAGTAACGGTTTGACTGAATGGAGTTTATTATTAACTGAAAAATCCCAAGCGCCTTGCCAAGAGTTACAAATAAATGTGTTAATACAACTTTTAAATCAGTATAAGGTAACTTAGCATAAGATATATGCAAACCTAATGCTGCTTTAGCAGCACTATCCACTCTATCTCGATGTGTTTAAAGTAAAGGATATCCTACGTTAAATTTGATCACTTAATAAATACGCGATTTCGCCATGAGCTGGTGAACATGAAGTTACAAATAAAGACACGCCTACAAAGAAGAAAGTGATTTAAATACAGGGTCGGTAGCTTTAAATGGTGCATTTGCTGTTGGATTAATATATCTACATTTACCTAGGATATATTAGTTAAAGCTGTTGATAAAACATTCCGTTTTCTAAAGCATTTTTTTTGTGTCCGACAGTTTTACTGAGAAACACATTGCATACAACTAAAGAAAGTCATATGGTTTGATTTGCAACGGGATTCGAACGTGTCCTTTCGGATTGCAGGATGTTTTTGCCAAGTGTATTTGAATGTCACAAAAAACATGTGTACTGCGACTAGCAACTAATAATAACGTTTATATAATGAAATTTATTTATACAGATCCGTAATCTTGAGTTTGTTTCTAGAATTCAAACAGTTTATTTCCTATTGTACATAATTATTCTGAAGGAAATTCACAAAACAAAACGTTATGAAAAATGTAGCAACCAATTTCAAGACATATTGAATAATTCTTATGACAAAATAACTTACCTACGTCTGAAATCCATAAAGATAAACAAATACCTGTAAGAAGAAGTAAATGAGTTAAATTATGAATTTGCGAGCTGATTCTCTTTTTTTTGTTTTAATGTATTTATATAACAAATTGTTTAAACATATTGTTTTGTTTTGATTTTGAAAATAAAATTCAGCACATCCACTTAATTAGACTTAAAAAGTATGAAAAGAGAAATTTGGAAATCGTCGAACGCGATAAATAAATACAAAAAATATTGCACAAACCCTTGAATAATTATCTAACAGAAACGTTTGTACGGTGTTTTACGTCATTTTCAACACATGTAAGGTTATATATGACGGTCGATTTTTTGTGTTGGAGGCAGAACACCCACTTTTCCTGGGTAGAACCAGTACAGTATACCTTCCGCCATCCGTAAGAATCGACACTTCCTCACTTACTAGTCGAGCTCCCAGTGGGATTCGAACCCGCAACGGTGAGAGGCGAAGGTTTACAACGCAACGTCGTTAACCATTCGGCCACGGAGGCGCTGGAAGTCATAAACATATTTAATGTTCGACTTTGTATCGACTTTTATATTCATAATGTGTTACGTTAAATATTATTTTATTCACTAATCTACTTTTATCAAAAATATGAACTGAATAAATGATAATTTTACACACATACTGTTTTGAAAATAAAGTGTTAAAAACATTGTTTAATGCATACCTATCCAAATAGGCAGATCCATTTTCCGAAAGCCACATTTAAATATGTTTTCAGGCATATTGCTCGTAAGCCAATAAACACAAGTAACGCAAGTAACCCTTATATAACCATATGTTAATGATATATTCTGAAGCGAAAAAGAAACGCAACTCGGAATTTTCGCTATATATTGTATATACTGCATACTTAATTCCACATAATATTCAAAAAAAATCCCAAGATGTTTTGTAAAAAAGAAAAAGTTGCAGTTAGACAAAGGACACAAATGTGATGTTGTAGAGGTTTTAATCACAGTACACTTTGTAACAAGAAATTCATAAATGTCGAAGTTCCTTTTTGAAAAATTGAGCCATTTCATTATGGTATTTAACGTAAAGGGTTTGAACGAATACTATTTTCTGTGTTATTGTTTGTTTTAGTATTTTTCCCGAAAGGAAAAGTCTTACGCAGCCATGAACCATTCGATTAACAGCAGTATATTGTACATACAATATATAGCGGAAATTCCCGAGTTGCGTTTCTTTTTCGTTTCAGTATAAAACAATAGATTTGTTCAATTTCAATTTTAAACTGCTCTCTTATTATTATGAATACAGAAATGATACTATAATATTCACCTGTCACATTAAATGGGTTGTCATGACTAATTGTACGTCAGACAAATCACTACATCTTATTTGCTTCTAGTTCTAAGTATCGCAAAAGAAACTTCTAATTACAATATCGTTCTACAATTTCAAACTGCTCTCTAGGTACTGTTAATACAGAGATATGATATCGGCTGATGAACACGCTCGTTTGATGTTGAGAGATAGGGATAAGTTGTGAGAATTTGTTTGTATTTTTTGCAATCTCTCGACAAAATGTGTTTCATGATACATAAAACTCTGTGTTAGATAAGAAATAAAATATTTCCAGCGGGATTGTGAGAGATCAAAACCTGATATTTGGGACTTGAAACACATCGAAACCGCGAGCCTGTGACCCTAGTTATCGATGAACTGTGGCCATTGGTATCGATGAACTTCAAGTCCTGCCCACCATGTATTGATCTGGGATAATATAAACCCGCTGGAAATATCTTATTTCTTATATACCATTAATTTGAGAAATATCTGTGTTTTATCAATAAGACTTTAGCTTCGATGATGAGTTACATAAGCTTATACATACATGTACCTCATATATTATGTACAGAGTGAATTATGTACAGAGTAAATACAGTATATTGTATTGTATTAAAGAGTAAATGAAGTATACACTGAACAAAATTCCTATTTACCCACTTTTGTATCTTAACTAATTTTCTTATTTTAAATATATTTTAGAATAGATATGTGATAAGTATTTTGTATAGTTTGTAAAACATTTATTTTTTGTTCAAATTGTTACATTTTTTGAGAGTTACTCTCCCCTTATATGAAAACTTGAAATGTGCTGATAAAACACATAACATGAGTCAAATATCGCTTAAAGATATACAGTTCTTAAAATTGGTATGAAATAATAGAAAACAACATAAAAATTTGATGCATATATCGCAGATTCTCCATCTATAAAGAAATGAAATATGGATAATCTTAAATTACCTCCCTTTAAATTGAATATTGTTTGAAATTTAAGTAACTGTAATTCAGCGTTAACATTAAATATTTCGAAAATTTCTTTTGCAATCGCATTTGAAATGGTAATGCTAGTAAAACATGATGTCAAAATAATTTTAAGTGGCATATTTTAGAATTAGGAACATCGAAAGCTTCACTAATTCGAGGTACTTAATAAAATCCTATATACCCAGTTGTATAAATGTTATAACTTATTTCTAAGAAAACACATTGACTTAAAAGTTTTAAAATATGTTCATGCAATCAGAGCAGACGATTTACACTCGTTATTTTGCAGTTTAACCGTATCTCTAATCAAGATCAAAATACACAAAATAATGATAATATTATTGATATATTCTTAGGTAGATACTTAGCAATTTGGTTTAGTGTATACTGGACATTACTGGTACTGTCATAGTAGGTACAACGCGTTACTCAAACATCTGATTTATTGAAAACTTAAGACATTTAGTGTTGGGAGAGTGTCTATGATTTCCATACCCCATAGGCCACATGAAATACTTATGTCTCTAATCTGATATAACCACTGAAAGTTTCTTTTCGCAATATTGTTTGCGTTTTATTTGAAATGACTGCTAAGTATTTCATGAATTAAGTTTGAAATTTTTCCTCCTTCTAAATCGTTAGTTTTTTCCGCAAACGAAATTCTTTGAATATCTATTCATATTGGAAATATTCCAGTTACGGTATACCCTTATTTGCAGCAGAATTCTTTAGATTCAAAATATACTTTAGAAACTTCAATTGTACCCAGTCCATTACATCAACATTTCGATAACCCCATATTTCGCTGCCATATAAAAGAATGTGTTTAATTGTTTAATCGAATAAATCTATTTGTATGTCTACTGGTAATGTCAAATACCTAAAACATAACCGCCGGAACATCCATACAAATTAACATGCGGGCTAACATGACTTGTACAATAAACAATGACTGTTTTGTTAATTACTAATAATAGAGAATGAATAGATGGTGTTTTACAGCACGTCAAAATAAATAGGTCATATTGTGCGCAAAAACTGATAAAAGAAATGAAGTAGTAATTAACAATTAATGTAAATATATAAAGATAAAACTATTTACAAATAAGGGATGATATGGTAGTAATATAAACTATATATGTAAATCGACAAATACCCGTCAACGGGTATATAAACAAGTAAATATATATAAGAACATATTATCATGATTTATATAGTCTGATTTCTTTCAGAAAATCTAAAACAATACTAAAATCTATAGTATCAAATAACTCTCGTAGTATTAACATTGTAGTAACTTTGACGCATAGGATCAAAGTCTACACATTCCAAAAAAATGTGTTTGACCGTTAACGGTGCAAAGGAGGGTATGCAGTCTGGTAATTGCACACCTTGTGATAAATATGAATGAGTATAACGTGTATGCCCTATCCTGCACCGGGCTAGAACAGCTTCTTCTCGACGAATGGGTCTACTAGAAGAACGCCATTCGCCGAGTAACGGTTTAATTGAATTGAGTTTATTGTTAACTGACAAATCCCAAGCGGCTTGCCAAGAGTTACGAATATATGTGTTAATACAACTTTTGAAATCAGTATAAGGTAGTTTGGCATTAGATATATATAAACCTAATGCTGCTAGCAGCACTATCAGCTCTATGATTACCACGTATTCCTACATGGCTTGGAAGCCAGCAGAAAATAATAACATTATCAACTATAAGAGAATTGTACTTTTCTAAAGTTGAAGCACAACTTGGTTATCATGTTTCATATTACCCAGTGCTTGAAGAGATGAAAGTGAGTCAGAAAAGATTACAAAATGGTCATCATCAGATTCCTGAATATAGTTTAAGGCAAGTTCAATTGCCTTAAGTTCAGCTTGGCAATCATATTTAGGTCGATTTTAGTGTCTCTTAAATTTGGTTTAATACGAAGACCAAATGGTCGAATGGCCTTCGGTTTTCGGTCAAAAAGAGGTTCATAACTAAGATTAAGGGTTAGATTGTAATTTAATGGCATATTTAAGGGCTAATTTGTCCCGTCTATGATATAGTGACGATTCATTACCTTCAACATATAGCCTTTCGGTTGATGATATACGAAAGGCACCTAAGGCGAGTCGTAATCCTTGGTTATGTATAGGATCGAGCATCTGCAAGTATGACTTGCGAGTCGATCCATATACTATTGAGTCGTAGTCCAGCTTGGATCTGACAAGAGATCTATAAAGTTGTAAAAGTACTTTACGATCCGCTTTAAGGGACTTGGCTTTCAAGTCTTTAAGGTGTGGTATACACGTTAATTTACGGTCGAAAATAAGACCAAGGAATTTTGTCTCATTCACTACTGGTATTGGTGATCCAGTTAGGTGAGGGTCTTCATGATGTTTACGTAGTTGACAAAAGTGCACTCAATTAGTTTTAGATTTAGACAATTTAAAACATTTTCATCAGACCAGGTCTGAAGTTTATTGAGACATTGTTGAAGTTGTCTCTCAGTAGTGTTCATGTTGTTTGCACGATAACATATAACAAAGTCGTCAACATATAGAGAGCAATCCACACCAGGATTGATGCATTGAACTATACTGTTAATTTTTATATTAAGACATAGAGTATGCTGCCCTATGACACACCCATCTCCTGTTCATGAATGTCAGAGAGAGAAATTCTCTATAAAAATTGGTAATCGGCCTCTAAGACTAAGGTCATAAAGGTCATTCATGATACCGTACTTCCATGAAGTATCATAAACTTTCTCCAAGTCAAAAAATACAGCGACTAGATGTTCTTTCTTTACGAAAGCTTCCCTAATAAATGATTAAAATCGAACGCGATTGTCTGTTGTGCCTCGTTGGGGCCGGAATCCACTTTGATACTTTGTGATACTTTGTTATCTGTTTGTTGGACTGCAGGTACCAAACGAGTCTCATTAATCATTCGTTCCATGGTTTTACATATACAACTCGGTAAAGCTGTAGGGCGATAATTTATTTGGTCCGTATGATCCTTTTCAGGTTTTGGGACTGGAATAACGATTGCTTCAAGGCAATAATCGGGGAAGTTTCCTGTCACCCAAACCCTATTAAATATATCAAGAAGTGAAGAGAGGCAGGATTCAGGTAAATGTTTTATTAATTGACAGTGGATATCATCAGGACCAGCTGATGTATCACGAGCCTTTTTTAAGAGATTCTCGATGTTCTTTGAGAGTTAACAGTTTATTGTATTTCTCCAAATGTTACGACTTGAATTTCAGCTTCTTCTGTTCATTTAGTTTCTTATTTTTTTCAGAAAATTAGTATGACAATATTCAGAAGAAGAGATTTTAGAAAAGTTTCTGCCAAAGTGTTTGTAATATCTTTGACAGATGTAATATCTTCCATATCAGTTAAAAGATGATTTACACAACTAGAATTACCTTTACCGTTTATTTGCCGTACCATGTCCCACGTCTTCTTGAGAGATGAGCGACAGTTCAGCCTAGAGACATAAGATCTCCAGGATTTCCTCTTGCTATCCTTAATAGTACGACGGGATTTCGCACGAAAAGCTCTAAAAGTATCTAAATTATTTTGAGTTGGCTGCAAGTTAAAAGCATTCAATGCAGCTTTACGATCGTACCATGGTTTATGTGGGCGTTTTGGATTTGCCGATGTATTTGGAATAGTTTGATCATCTATATCATGAATGGTGTTGATAAGAAGAGCAGTTGCGTCTTCGACATCCTCGAAAAAGAAGGCTTTAATTGTTCCTCACAAAGAGATTGAAATGTATCCTAATCAGCTTTGTGAAGTTTCCATCGTTGCGTTTTTTCGAGAAGTGGAGGGCCGATATTTTCAGAAATAAGGGGAAGTGGTCACTTCCACATAGGTCGTCACCAACACTCCACGAAAAATCCATCAACAGCGTTGGATCGCATATTGTTAAACAAAGGAAGAGTGAGAGCCTGTAGCTGGATGTAAATAAGTATGTGATTTGTTATCATTAAAAAGACATAATCCTCACGTTTCTTGCCATTATCTTTTATATCTTTACAACCCCAAATGTAGTTGTGTCCATTAAAATCACCCAAGAGTATAAAAGGTGATGATAATTGTCCAACTAGATGATTTAGATCTTTAACTAAGGTATAGTGAAGAACTTGGCGGTAAATATTAGGAGCATATTGTTATAACTCGGTGCATCGTAACACTGACCGCAACAGCTTGCAAACCAGTTTTCAACGCAACAGTTCTGTGAGGAATGTTTCGATTCACAATAATCGACACTCCCCCAGCAACCTTATCACCTGTATCACAAATATAGTTATACTTTAAATAGTTTTTAAAAGATATCTTATCTCTAGTCTTCAAGAAAGTTTCTTGAAAACAAAATGCAACAGGTATGTGTTTATTTAAAAGTAAACTGATTTCATCGTAATTCGATGTTAAACCTCCGCAGTTCTATTGAATGACCTTATTTGATTTTGATGTCATTACGGTGGAAGTACGGGTTTACGGCCTTTGGGGTTGGCAGACCTTGGAGACTTTGGAAGTTCCAGATGTGCTGGATCATCAACCGTCATCTCCAAATCTGTTGTGCAGTGCAATCTGATCATCAGACCATTTTGACTGCTTCCCTAACCCGGGAGTTTTCTTTTTTCTTGCTGTCACGTCCGAGGCAGCAGTTCTGCTTGGTGACGAACTCTTGGGAGAGTTCGTCGGATTTGACGGACCTTTGGAAGGGTTCGTCGGGTTTGGTGGACTCTTGGTTGCACCAGAGTCCGTCGATTTCGAAATATATGAAGTAGATGCAGTAGGTGTAGGAGTTGTTGAGGATATAGTTGGATGAGTTTAAGGCTTGGAAGCCACAGGAGGTTTGGGAGCTACAGGAGGTTTATTTAAGAGGACCACAGTTTGAGAGGCTGAAGATGTTTAAGAGGATTTCTGAACAGACAGTGGAATAGTAGTGAACTTGTCGGAGTCTATTGGCCAGGTTATTGCGCCGCGATAGATCTTGTAGCTGGTTTCTCAACCCTAATCGCATCGGCATAAGATGGAGTGGGCGAAGTAAGACTCTCAACAAGCTTTCTAGCTTCAGGTAAAGAAATGTTCTTTTCAATTTTAACTTTCTGTATTTCCCTTTCGTGCTTCCACGTCGAACAATCCTTAGAGAAAGCCCCATGGGTCACTTTGCAGTTAACGCAAGAGGCGGGACTTTTGAAATTCGCGAAGTCGCTATGACCCTAAGGCTGCAAAGGGCACAGACAGGAGCAGCTCGCTTGAACCTTTCTCTATGGTGACCAAAGAGTTGACAGTTAAAACATCGAAGAGGGTTTGGAAAAAAGTGGTCAAGAATGATATATCTAGTCTTGATGGTCTTTGGAAACTTTGGTGTGCTGAAAATAATCACCAAAGAAATATAAAAAGATCGGACAGGGAAAGTAGCATTCAAGGAGGACAGTCAACCACAAAACACAGAAACAAACATGGAAACAGACAAACAAGAAAGCAAAAGCAACAATAAAAGCAAACTACATCACAAACACAAAAGGGTTGACGATAGGGCTACCGCCTTGGAACGGTCAGTGGCAATGTAGGCCACTGGGGGTTTAAACCGGTTCTAGGGTGCACCAAACCTCACACTTACCCTACTGTCATCCCATTAAAACAGGACAGTGAAAATAAAGAAATCCCCGCCATGATCTAATCTCTAACCAACAAGGCAGCATCAATAGGCAATATAAGTAAAACACAAATATGCTCGTGTAAATATAATACAAAAAAACAATAGCCTAGAAAGCCACAATGAAGGTACTCACTGACTTGGCAGAAGCCAGAGCAGTAAGAGAATACACCATTAAGGGCACGACAAGAAAGATCATGGACAAACATCAAACGCCACCGTCCCAATGGGCTTTAGGTAGGCGTCATCATAGGGTCCACAGCCTGTCCGGTCATCGTACAATTAAAGAGGAAAGCATAGAGGAGAACTGTAAAAGGGTCCACCACCAAGCATGCAGTACGTTGCAAAATGATAAGGTCATAACCTCTTTTGATAAACTTTTTAACAAATTTAACTAAGATAGTATGTAAGTGATCATGACCAAGAATCTTACGAAGTTTATAAATCACATCACCATAGAAGTCAGTTTGTGATAGTCCTTGTCGCAGAAGAGTCCTTAAATTACATTGATATTTAGAAAGAAGATCAGGGTTACGATAATAACATTTTGCAAAGGTTTTACGAAGTTTATGGTAACGGTGACCCTGATTGAGTAACTTTTTAGTTATACAAAGATTACGAATATTAAAGTCCTCAACTCGAGTACAAGCTCTAGAAAAACGAATAAGTTGAGACAGATACACCCCATAAGAAGTTGCTCGGGGAACATCCGCATCCAAGTGGGGATAATTAACAATGTCAAAATTAAAATCATCTCTCTTGTTATAGATTTTGCTAATTATTTTACCATTTTCAATCGAGAGATCTAAATCAAGAAAAGAAGCGTTATTATCAGATATATTTTTTTTATTAAGCCGAAGTTCTTTAGGATAAATATTATCAACCATAGTTGGAAAGAAAGGGTTGTCAATGTTCAGTATGTCATCCAGATACCGAGAGGTGTCATTAAAAGCTTCAATAACATCTGCCTGGGTATCTTGCGAAAGACTCAACATGAAATCTCTTTCATAGCAAAATAAAAACAAATCTACGACAAGTGGTGCACAGTTCGTACCCATAGGGATACCAACAATTTGTCTATAAACGGTGGTACCATACCTGACGAAAATATTATCTAATAGGAAGATGAGTGCTTCACAAACTTCATAGCAAGTCCACATAGTATAATTGTCTAAACTGCCGTTAGTAAAAAACGCTTTAATATGTAGTATTTTCTCTAGCGAATGTTTATTGAATAAGAGAAATTAACTTGTCTTTAATAAGGTGATGAGGTAAGGTTGTATATAGTGTAGAGAAGTCATAAGTGCTTATTGATGAAACTTGACCTTTATTGAAAATATTATCCAGAACGTCTCCTGAATTTTTTATAGACCAAAATGAATTAATCCCAGAGTTTTCATAAGTGTTATCACAATATAGTTTAACGTCATATTTAACGGCAGTAAGACAAGAAGTTAAAAGTTTGGAGATGTTTGTTGTGGTGCAGGCACTAGAATTAGAAATTAAGCGAGCCTTATATGGATTTTTATGTAATTTAGGAATCCAGTACATGGTAGGCAGTTTATTTTGCTTATCGTTTACACCAGCCTTGAAAGTAGTGCACCGAGTGATATGTGCGGAAACAACATCTTCCTCAGTAGAATTAACTGGAGTATACGAATTGGTGCTGCCGAGTTCCAGAGATAAAACACTGACGTAATGTAGGCGTCAAACAATAATTACATTATTAGCTGCTTTATCTGCAGGAACAAAATATTGGTAGGAGTGAGTTTGCCACTCCGCCTCATATTGATGCGCGTTACCTAAGTCACACCTTGAGATTGAAGATTATTTGTCATTTCTTCAAGAGTGCAGTGCTCTAGTTTCCTGGAGCGTACTACAGCCTTTGAAAAATTGGGAGAAATGTGAGAAATAATCGCAACACAGATGTTTACGAAAGTTTGAATGTTAAGGAGATTGTCAGTGTGATTTGTTGGCACACTCAAAGTTTTCCAGTATTGAGTTTTATAACACTCCTTGGCTCACAGGCGATGCTAAATAAAGCCTTGGAGATGGCAAAAGGAGAGTCTAGGTATAGGTTTGTCATCCTCTAGAGAGATAATATTGAGCAAACGAGATCAATTTAAATGAGAAATATCCTCATCCTCATCAGATTTGGACTCTAAATCGTTTTGGTTTGGAGTAGGATTAATTATTTGTGGGTGTTTGGGTCTCATCATGGGGAATTGATATTCATTCTCCACGCTACTCATCCACCTCGGAGTCCAACAAGGGGACATTTTCTGTGGATATCCGACAGACAAATGCCAAGAGTACGTGAATAGTATACTCATATAAATCTAACGCATCAGCCCCTCCATACCACCCAGCGGACATAACCCCTTAACTAAAAAGTCGAAGAGCCGCACTTATGTTCCACCTAAAAGTGGCATGAGTATATCCATATAGCGTTCATAAATACATGATTAGCCCTAGCGCCACCGCCATAAAGGATCCTTTCTACATTATGTTTAAAGAGGACAAAATAAAAGGGGAGTAAGATATTAAACGAGAGGGATTGAGAGGGATGTGAATTAAAGAAGAAGCTAGAATCCCGTAAAGCTGGCGTGACAAACCGATTGATAAGATCGGGCTAATCTGACAGCCCGTCTAGTTGAAGTCCGGACCAAAGTGGTGTGTTGTAACGCGGAGTTAACTATCATATCTCCACGACACCCAACCACAAGGATTCATTCCGTTCCCCAAAAACACGGGTCGCCACCTACGGTCAACAGGTGGGTTACTATTCGGGGTGGGGATCCTACCCTTCTGCTAAGTAACGAACAGTCGGTTGATTCTTATCACCCCACTACCCAATGGGGATGGGGGGTTGTTTTCAAACATTCTGGCAACTGCTCACCTTGTAATAAATATGAATGAGTACAGCGTGTATGTCCTATCCTCACCCTGGCTGGGACAATTTCCTCTCGACGAATGGGTCTACTAGAAGGACGCCATTCTCCGAGTAACGGTTTAATGGAATAGAGTTAATTGTTCACCGACAAGTCCCAAGCGGCTTGCCAAGAGTTATGAATGAATGAATGGTGTTTCACGGCACGTCGACAAATAAATAGGTCATATTGTGCGCAAAAATTTATGAAAATGAAGTATTAATTAAAAATTAATGTAAATATATAAAGATAAAACTATTAAAAAATAAGAGATGATCAGGTGTAATATAAACTATGTATGTAAATCAACAAATGCCCGTCAACGGGTATATAAACAAGTAAATATATATAAGAACACATTACAATGATTTATATAGTCTGATCTCTTTCAGGAAATTTAAAACAAGACTAAAATCTACAGTATCAAATAACTCTTTCATAGTATTAACATTGTAGTACCTTTGACGCATAGGATCAAAGTCCACACATTCCAATAATATGTGTTTGACCGTTAACGGTGCAAAGCAGGGTATACATTCTGGTAATTGCTCACCTTGTAATAAATATGAATGAGTATAACGTGTATGCCCTATCCTGCACCGGGCTAGGACAACTTCCTCTCGACGAATGGGTCTACTAGAAGAACGCCATTCTCCGAGTAACGGTTTAATTGGATGGAGTTTATTGTTAACTGACAAATCCCAAGCGGCTTGCCAAGAGTTACGAATATATGTGTTAATACAACTTTTAAAATCAGTATAAGGTAATTTTGTATTAGTGATGTGTAAATCTAATGCTGCCTTAGCAGCACTATCAGCTCTATCATTACCACGTATTCCTACATGGCTTGGAAGCCAGCAGAAAATAATAACATTATCAATTATAAGAGAATTGTACTTTTCTAAAAGTTGAAGCACAACTGGGTTATCATGTTTCATATTACCCAGTGCTTGAAGAGATGAAAGGGAATCAGAAAAGATTACAATATGGTCATCATCAGATTCCTGAATATAATTTAAGGCAAGTTCAATTGCCTTAAGTTCAGCTGAAAAGATAGAGGCCTTGTCAGGCAGGCGGCTCTTTATGCTGTGTTTTTGAACAACAGCTGCTGCAGCTACCTTATCTCCATCTTTAGAGCCATCTGTGTAGATATGTTGAAAGTTACTGTATTTCGATTTAATTTCATTAAATTTGCTTTGAAAGACAGTAGGGTCTGTGCTGGATTTGTTATTATTACAAAGATCAAAAATAATTGTTGGTGTTTCCAAAGTCCACGGTGGAATTTGTGGTACTTTGTACTTGGCAATCAAATTTAGGTCGATTTCAGTGTCTCTTAATTTTGGTTTAATACGAAGACTCCAAGAGTTATGAATATATGTGTTGATACAACTTTTAAAATCGGTATAAGGTAATTTGGTATTAGACATATGTAAACCTAATGCTGCCTTAGCAGCACTATCAACTCTATCATTACAACGTATTCCTATATGGCTAATCTTTTTATAATAAAAAGTTACTCAATCAGGGTCACCGTTACCATAAACTTCGTAAAACCATTGCAAATGTTATTATCGTAACCCTGATCTTCTTTCCAAATATAAAAATAATTTAAGGACTCTTCTGCGACAAGGACTATCACAACCTGACTTCTATGGTGATGTGATTTATAAACTTCGTAAGATTCTTGGTCATGATCACTTTCATACTATCTTTGTTAAACTTGTTAAAAAAGTTTATCAAAAGAGGTTATGATCCTATCATTTTGCAACGTACTGTATGCTTGGTGGTGGACCCTTTTACAGTTCGCCACTATGCTTTCCTCTTTAATTGTACGATGACCGGACAGGCTGTGGACCCTATGATGACGCCTACCTAAAGTCCATTGGGACGGTGGCGTTTGATTTTTGTCTATGATCTTTCTTGTCGTGCCCTTATTGGTTTATTCTCTTACTGCTCTGGCTTCTGCCAAGTCATTGAGTACCTTCATTTTGGCTTTCTAGGCTATTGTTTTTTTGTATTATATTTACACGAGCATATTTGTGTTTTACTTATATTGCCTATTGATGCTGCCTTGTTGGTTAGAGATTAGATCATTGCGGGGATTTCTTTATTTACACTGTCCTGTTAAATGGGATGACAGTAGGGTAAGTGTGAGGTTTGGTGCATCCTAGAACCGATTTAAACCCCCAGTGGCCTACTTTGCCACTGACCGTTCCAAGGCGGTAGCCCTATTGTCAACCCTTTTGTGTTTGTGATGTCGTTTGCATTTATTATTGCTTTTGCCTTTTTGTTTGTCTGTTTACGTGTTTGTTTCTGTGTTTTGTGGTTTACTGTCCTCCTTGAATGCTACTTTACCTGTCCGATCTTTTTATATTTCTTTTTAGAAGCCAGCCGAAAACAAAAACATTATCAGGTATGCAAGAAAACACTATCTCACATGACATGTGATTCTTACATGAAACGTTAGTGACGTCGCCTTGTTCTAGCGTAAAATCAAATGCAGTCATTGAAGAATGCCTGTACTAAGTGCATAATGGGAGAAAAATAATACTTCATGAGTTTATCCATGTGAGATAAAGCGGGATCAGAAATGCAACCAGGAACTCGGCAGAGCCTCGTCCCTGGTTACAATTGTGACCCTCGAGTGAGATTTCCCTGTCTCACATGGATACTCATTCTTATATTCTGTCTTTTGATAAAAAAATGGGATGAATGAATGAATGAATGAATGAATAAATTAATGAAATAATGAATGGATGAATGAATGAATGTAGCTTTACGACACGTCGACACACAACACGCTCATAGTGTGCGCAAAACTGACGAATAATAAAATAAATTAAAAATTATGTTATAAAAAATAATGTGAAATATATAGGTAATATTATTTACTAATATGGGATGATGGTAAAACTATTTACAAATACGAGATGGAAAATGCTTTAATAATATATATTGCAGATAATCCAGAGCCAGTTTAATTTCTTTTGCCCTGTCTTCTTTTTGTGGCTTTCTAGGCCATTTGTTTGTATGTATATGTACGCGAGCATCTTTGTGTTTTACCTATATTGCCCATTAATGCTGCCTTGTTGGTTAGAGAATAGTTCATCGCGGGGATTTCTTTATTTTCATTGTCCTGTTTTATTAGGATTTTGCCACTGACCGTTCCAAGGCGGTAGCCCTATTGTCAACACTTTTTGTGTTTATGACGTCACATGCCTTTGTTAACATTGCTATTCATGTGTGTCCTTTTGCGTGTTTTGGGGTTTACTGTGTTCTGTGAAAGTTGCTTTTCCTGTTCGACTTTTATACTTATTTTTGGTACTTATCATTCCTGCAATGCTTTTATTCTGAAATCTGGCCAGGGGTTCAGGAGAACTAGTCCAGACAAAGTTTGTGTAGTAAAACATTTAAAAGGCTATAACTCTGCAAAAACATGGTGATGATTTACACAACTAGGCTAGATACTGATTATGCTTGCCAAGTTTCGTTCAAATCCGTTCAGGGGTTCAGCAGAAGATATAAATTGTTTATATTAAAACCTTTAAAGGGCCGTAACTCCACCAAAAATCATTCAACCGGAACAAGGTGACAGTATGCACAACTAGGCTTGGTACTGATCTGATCATCCATGCAAAGTTTTGCTGAAATACGGAAAAATGGAGGCATTATCATAACAATCTGGTAAAGTTTGGTAAAGACCGGATGAAAAATAAAGATGCTGGAGTGTTTTTTTTCAATAATTCAAGGACCGTAACTTCAGTGTTACTAGTACAATATGGCTGGTTTTCGAACTTGACCCGAGCTTTCATCAATATCAACAATCTGGCAAAGTTTGGTAAAGTTAGATGAAAAATGGAGGCGCTAGGGTGGTGACAAGACAAAATATAGCAATTTTCTTTAATTCAAGGGCAATAATTCCGGCGTTACTGGTCCCATCTGTCTGGTTTTTTAATCGTCCACAAACTTTTATTGCAATTAATAATCTGGTAAAGTTTGGTAAAGATCGGATGAAAAATGGCGGCCCTCAAGTGTTGAAAAGACAAAATATAGCAATGTTCGTTAATTAAAGGGCAATAACTTCGGTATTGATGAAAAATGGAGGGCTACTCAGAATGTTGACAAGACAAAATACTGCAATTTTCGATAATTCAAAGGCAATAATTCCGTGTAACAGATCTAGCTGTTTTTTTTTAATCGTCCGAGCTTTCATTAATATTAATAACCGGGTAAAGTTTGGTTTAGATCGGATGAAAAATGAAGGTGCTAGAGTATTGAAATCAAAACGTTAACGGACAGACGGACAACATACCATGACATAAGCTTTACTGGCCTTTGGCGAGTAGAGTTAAAAACGAGGCGATGTTGATTGTGTTTTGTGCTGTCAAATAAACATATTAAAAGTACAAAATGCTATATTGCTATAGTTTTCCTTCACCCTTCAATAGTGTCTCACTTTAAGAAATAGTTTTTTCTCTCAACTAAATGAATTCATTCGTTGACCACTATGCCACGAGGGTTGACATAATATGGTCTTCATTTTTCTTTCAATCTTTCCAAACGTGGCCAGATTTTTAATATCAATGAACGCTTGAACAAGTTTGAAAACCATCCAGATCGAAACAGTAACACCGAAGTTATGGCCCTTGATTTTCTGAAATATGCTATATTATTTCTCGTTAAGACGACAGAGACTTTCATCGATTTTTTCCAATCTTGACCAGATTGTTGATGTCAATGACAGCTCAGACGAGTTTGAAAACTAGCCAGATCGGACCAGTTACATCAGAGTTGGCCATTTATTTTCTTAAATATGCTATAATTTATCACGTTAACACAATAGGGGCTCATTTTTTATTCGATATAATCCAAACATGGCTAGCAAGTTCCAATATCAGCCAGAGCTAGAACCAAGATACACGATTTTATAAACCAATTAAGGGCTACCCAATTAAGGGCCCTCAAAGAGGCAACTCATTTAGTACGTTGATTACAATGATTGGTAACTAACAAACAATGACAAAATAACCAGAGCACATACACTGAGCAGATTTGTCTACAGTCCCTTAAATTATACTCACGCCAGTAATTTTATAGTACTTATGATGACTATTAATGTTATTTATGTTTTTTAAAAGACTGCATTAAATAAGTACCCAATGCGCTCAGAATGTGTATATTTTCACAAGATAATAGCCAAATAAGTTATGCAAATCCAGGCTGGAAGAATTAGAACATTCTGAAGAGATGCATGATAATAAAGTTATTTTTTCATAGGACAATGCATCTCACCATCTATAGAATTACTGGTACAATGTTCACATAATCTATGTTCCACAGGAGAATTAGTATATCTACCAGTTTCGATTTTCAGTTTATGGGAACTTAAACGAAATTTAGCAATGGCAGTAAGTCAAAATTATCGATACTACCCATGTTTAAAAGTGAAGTAAGTTCTCAATTTTCGAGGAAGGAGCTTAGTTTTGTGTTTGTCCCAGTTTTCCGGGAATTTATCAAATAATTTTAGTTTTACTGTTTTTACAAGTTTTGACATTGACATTACTGAGGGGGAGTGGGGAGATCCATGTTTATCACTTTAAGAACCAGTTACGTCGGAGTCATGGTCCTTGATTTTCTGAAATAAGCTATATTTTGTCATATTCTAGTTGAGATCACCCCAAAACGCACCAGAAATTTATTATCAAGGCTATTGCGCTGAACATTGAGTTCAAGCCACATACATAATTTATATTGCTACCATATCATCCTTTATTTGTAGATAGTTTTATCTTAATACGTTTACATTATATTTAATTACTACTTTATTGTTTCATGATTCATCGGTTTTTGCGCACAATATGACCTATTTATGTGTCGACGTGCCATAAAACACCATTCATTCATTCATTCAAGCCACATTATTTAATATAATGCTTTAAAATCATTCATTCATTTGTCAACAGTACAATAATAACAATATAACACCAGCAATTATCTTAAAGTATTCTTAATTCTTTTCTGGAAGTCTTGGGTTAATAAAGATATATCACCAACAGAGACGTAGCGTGACCAATTTCAATGTAACTCACGGGGGCATGTACTACTTCATTTTTTATTGGATTTTTCAACTTTTTAGACTTTTCATTATTTCGACATTCAATTGTTGATGTTACTCACGTGATTACGCCGCTGACCAATAATAACAATGTACCGCCAGCAATTCTCTGAGAAAAATGATTCTTTATTTTTGTCTGGAATTCTCCACCAAGACAAACAAAGGACGATAATACATACGTTAATGTTGGTAATGATGATGAAAAATGACAATATTTTAGAATATCAATACATCTTAATAAATAAGGATACTACTATTACGGAAACGTTAAAGTACTACTCAACAATATATAATGATTTATCACAGTAGGATAACAATGTCAACTTGGGTTACTTTCACCTCTGTCAATGCCACATAAAATAGTCTGCAATTATATTATAATGCGTCATATGATCATATTAAATAATCAAACAGACATCACCGTTGAAACGGGGGACTGCTGATTGAGTGGGTAACAATCGTACGAAACTATGGTGGCATATTTCTGCCACTAGATACCTAGATAATTATCACGATTATTTCGAAATAGTAGCAGGAATTTTTCGAGATAATAATGAATTTTCACTAAAATCTTATAAAATTTGTTAGATAAAATTATCTAAATGTCATTAAGATATATGTTAAATGCCACGATAATGACCATTTCTGCCACCATGATAGTTTCTTGTCACGAATACTACTGTTAATATAATTTATGATAAAACAGATGTCATTATATTAAATCTAAAAATAAATATACAATGTTATAATATATATAAACATTACAAAACATTTCCCGTACCGTACCGTGCAGCAACGTGTATAATGTTCAGCATTTATCATTCCGCTTACTTTTATCATATACATAGATGTAAAATTATTTAATACTATACATTAAGCATTACAACTAGACATAATTTATTAACAAACTCATTAGCATAAAATTAAGCCAAAAGTATCAAGGCAATGCTCCCTACCGGTTTGGGCCTGAAGGTTAATGCTAATTACAGCAAAACTTCTAAAATATATGTGTAACCTTGAACTTGAGGGTAGATATATTTTTGTTGGTTGCGACAAATTGTCTCAAGGTGTAAACATATCTGTATAACATTATCAGAATCCATTGATAGATTAAGAATCTATAGCCCGGACAATAAATTATAGCAATAACCTTCGACGTGTAAATTCTGACCTCGACATTGACCTTGATGGTAAGCACCTTGCCTTCGTCACAACACATCTTCTCATTGAGGTGAACATATGTGTCATGGACACGAAACTTTAAGCAATGCCATTCAAAGTAATGTGCGACTTAAACCTTGAAGGTAGGCCACTTAGTCACGACACATCGTGTCATGGTGGTGAACATTTGCGTATATTATTATCAGAATCCAATGATACCGGTAGGGAACTAATAATAGTATTAAATTAAAAGAAGCATGTACAGAATTAAATATCCCTAAGTCTTAATTTGTATTCTTAAAATTTGCATCTAAATCTGAATGTCTGTATATTTGTAAAGTTATAACGGTTGTGGAACTTACGGTATTCTGTACACTATGCCAGATACACCATTTTATTATTTTATTTAATATTTTATATGTATTATATACTATATTTAATAATAATCGATATAAATTGGATCACCTTTGAAATTTTTACATCGAATGACAAGTAGGCCCATATATAAATGGTAATAGTGATATACGGCTTTTACCCCCCGACCAGGTTATTTATAAACAGTCTATTTATAGATATATAAACTGCCGAGAGGCTATTCACAACTACTAAGAAAACAAATGTTTAACTAGCTAGAAAAGTGATTTTTCATGATAATTAGTCAACATTATTACGAAAACAAAATTTCAAATGTTTAAGATATTTCTTATCGGGTTAACTGTTGTCGTGATGTCAGAAGTGGGCAGTATCGCAGCAAGTTTTGTTAGATAAAATTGTTGAAAATTAAAAAGAAAAAAGTAACAGTACGCGAAATATACACGATAAATTGTCTAGCTATCTCGTGGCAGAAATATGCCACCATACGAAACATCGCATATTTCCCTTATGGTTTTGTGCGTCCTTCAGTTTTGGAGTCACCCTGGGTAATAAATGGAGAATATTGGCACAGTCTTGTCCGGAGGGGAGCTAGCTTGAATATGGTTTTAGAATACTGTATGGCTCAAGGTCAGGTTGCAGGTTTTAATGTGACCTACGGATGATGGACAATCCCAAAGTGTACGCCATGCTTCGCAGGTGATCCCTAAGTGTATGCTATGCTTCGCAGGTGACATAAAAACTAGACAGCCTCAAATACCGTTATCCGAAGTTAAAAAAATATACACTTATCACAGGTTAAGGACTTTTTTTGGAGGGGTGGGGGCTGGGGGCTGGGGGCTGGTGGTGTCCCAGTGGATAGCGCGGTCAACTTGAAGCCGGAGGACATAGTACTTAGAATGATCAATTTAATATATAATTGGAATATTTCAAATATGTCAAATTAGACAGACATGCTGTTTTCCTGGTCTAACCACCCCTAGGGTATGTTGTCTGCTTTTTAATTTAATCTTTCGACTGTTACTTGTGATATATAACCGCTGCTCCCAAATAAATTTCATTTTGTTTATTTCGCCCATAGTTATCTCGCTTAGGGCATAGCGTTTGTTTAGGTATCGGGACCATACGCCGCTGGCCATGGAATGGTATGAAACTACCAAATTGAAGGTTGTATGTTTACCGTCATATGAATACTGTCTTCGGGATGGCTCGACATTTCGTAATATTGATATAAAATATTGAGTTCTGCTCAACCCAAGCTAGAGGGCGTGAACGGTAGCTAGTTATTTCAATCAAACCGAGACTACAATATTTTTATATTTATCGTGTTCGGCGATTTCCAAATTTCTCCTTTCATACTGTTTACCGAGTAGCATCGTCATAATAATAGAAACTTTACGTCTCACATATCAAGGATATTAAAACAGTGTCTGCAGAATGTTTAAAACCTCGATTAAAGGGGCTTACCTCCAGAATTTATTCAAAGTGACTATTATCCAGACTTAGATATGTGGCGAAAATTTGTTTTGCCAAATAAAAGCGTTTTAAATTTGGCTTATGCATGTTTCATAGGTTCTTTTATTTTACAATATAATATCGGAATAATCAAAACATGATTCACTTTAGACCCATTCTGGAGACAGTCCCTTTTAATAATGAATTATCAGTTAATTTATTGTTTCATTTGTATATATTTTAGCACGATTCGAATCAATAAGCAGTTAAGAACCCAAAGTAGATAAAAAAAAAGTCGAACAGGAAGTACCACAGTCAACCAAAATATACACAGAGACAAACAATAATTGCAAGTTTTATCAATCTATAACAGGTAAACAAACATGAGAAATATTGGTTATGTTATGTCTAACCGATTTCACGGAAACAGTGATCCCTAAGTGTATGCCATGCTTCGCAGGTGACACAAAAACTAGACATTCGTAAATACCGTTATCCGAAGTTAAAAAAGTATACACTCATCATAGATTAAGGACGTTTTTGGAGATGGGGAGGGCTGACGTGTCCGAGTGGATAATGCGGTTGACTTGAAGCCAGAGGACCTACTACTTAAAATGTTGAATTTGATATATATTAAGTGGAATATTTCAAATTAGACAAACATGCTGCCTTTTTGGTTTTACTGAGTGGCATCCTCATAAACAGTAAAACTTAAGGTTTCGCATATCAATGATCTTAAATCAGTGCCTGCGAAGTCTTTAAAACATCGTTTAAAAGGGCTTTCCTCCAGAATTCCTTCAAAGCGACTATTATACAGATTTTGATTATGTGGAGAAATATGTTTTGCCAAATAAAACTGCTTTAAATACGGCGTATGTGTGTGTTATAGGTTGTCTTCTAGTTTTACAGTATACTTTCGGAATAATCAAAAAATGAGTCACCTTAGACCCATTCTGACCTCACACTTACCCTACTGTCATCCCATTAAAACAGGAAAGTGTAAATAAAGAAATCACCGCCATGATCTAATCTCTAACCAACAAGGCAGCATCAATAGGCAATATAAGTAAAACACAAACATGCTCGTGTAAATATAATACAAAAAAGCAATAGCCTAGAAAGCCACAATGAAGATACTCAATGACTTGGCAGAAGCCAGAGCAGTAAGAGAATAAACCATTAAGGGCACGACAAGAAAGATCATTCACAAAGGTTTGTTTCAATAATATCTTGGAAATGTTTTGCACGAGCAATATTGGAGCATGTATTCCACAGTTATTTTCATCTTGTGGACTTCGGATGTTCACCAAATTGAACATGAAGGTCAGATGTTGAAGAGTGATATGAACAAAGATTTCTATAATACGGTTGACAATGAGTACTCACATAATCAAATGTTATATCAAATCCATGACTCCTAGACCATTTTAGACAGTGGAATAAAATTTGATGGATGTATAATCAAAAACCAGCACGTCAAGCAACACAGATCTAGTCACGAAAGTATATTTCCAGAACAATTACGAATACATTTCTAAACAATGAACGAATTGTGTTTTATGGCACGTCGACACATAAATAGTATTGTGTGCAAAAACGGAAAAAATGAAACAGTTGTCAGAATTAATGTAAACATAATTATATTCTTAAACTATTTACAAATAAGAGATGATATGATGAAAGTATTAACTGTTTACATGTTAATCAACAAATTCCCGTTAACGTTGGTGTAAACAAGCAAATGGGGGCCAAAAAATCGTAAGAAAACGCAAAGAACCCGTAGAACGCCCGCATGCATGTGATCACAACATCGCAGGATGGTATTTCGTACGGACTTCCGACAGGCCACAGGCCCGTACGCCTCCCCAAGTCCTACGGGCCCGGGACCACCCATAGGTCTCATCTGACCGAGGCATAACGTTTGTTTTAATCGAATGCAGTTTTTATTGTTCATAGACAAATCGCAAATGTTTTTTTAAGAGTTACGAATATGTGTTAAATATATATGGTACCATGACATTTAAAATCAGTGTAAGACAAGTTTAGGGAATTAAGTATGTGTTAAGCAAACCATTTTGTTAGAAACTGGGACCATACGCTGCTGTGAAAATACCTCACTGAAGGTTCCATGTTCACTGTCATATATATACCATCTTCGGGATGGCTCAAATTTCCGTACTATTGACATTTTAAATATTGATTTCTACTTAACCCGGGGATAGAGGGTGTGCACAGTAACAAGCATTGTTCACTACCTCTCATGAACAGACCCAATGTCTGCTACTTTTATCTTTTGTTTGTTACTTCCAAGTGATCCCATTTTCAGAATTTATTTTTTAACCAAATGAAGCTGTGCAATAATCATCAATATAACACCATTCTAAAATGGTTTGGTACTTTAACCTTCTGATATGCTAGACAAATAATCTATCATGGGTATTCGGTTCAGATAGGGAATTCCAACCCTAGGGAATTCCAACCCTCGGTATAAGTGTTTTAATCGGAACCTCGACAGAGCCTCTGTTCCGATAAAACACTTATACCTCGGTATGGAATTCCCTATCTTCACCGGATACTCATGAACATTCTTATATTGTTAATGCAAATGAAATTTGCTGCAAAGTTGACGCACATTTTTAGCATCCAAATGAAGTTTGCGGCAAAGTTTCAGCAAACATGGCTGGACATCGCCAGAAATATCACTGAAAATGTTTCATGCAATAAAGTTTGCAGCAAAGTTGCCGCACACTTTTACCATGCAAATAAAGTTGACCAAATGTCGCCAGAAGTAACGCTGCAAACATTGTCACAAACATCATCACAAACATTACCAAATACTTGTTGGTAAGAAGTTGATAATAAACCTCATTTACATATTTACTGCAAACTTACTGCCTCATTTGCATGGTAAGAGTTTATCGCAAACGTGTCTGCCGCGGAGTTGCAGGATACATTCTCTAGAGACCTGTATTTTTGGTAAGGGAAAGCATTTTGCTAATACTGGGACCATACGCCGCTGGCCATGGAATCGTATGAAAATACCACATTGAAGGTTACATGTTTCACCGTCATATTTATACCATCTTCGGGATGGCTCAACTGTTCGTACTACTGAAATTTTAAATATTGAATTCTGCTCAATCTGGACCTAGAGGGCGTGCACGATAGCAATCATTTTTCGCTACGGACCATGAACAGTGTCAAACAAACCGAGACTGCAGTATCTTTTATATTTTTTGTGTTCGGCAATTTCCAAATTTCTCATTTCATACATTTTTTAAAATTGTGGATGTATTTGTTTTATGGTCTTTTTGTAGCTTTAGATTCAGGAACGTATTTTAATCGAAGTAATTCATCCCAGTTATTTTTTGAATGAAATAATGGATGAATGGTGTTTTACGGCACGTCGACACATCTATAGGTCATTATGTGCGCAAAAACTGGTGAAAGATGAAGAAAGGAAGTAATAATTAAAAACTAATGTAAATATATAAAGATAAACTATTTGTAATGTAGTAATACATATGGTAGTAATATAAACTATATATGTAAATCAACAAGTGCCCATCAACGGGTGTATAAACAAGTAAATATAAACAAGAACATATTATAATGATTTATAAAGTCTAATTTCTTTCAGGAAATATAAAACAAGACAAAATCTACAGTATCAAATAACTTCTTCGTAGTATTATCTGTGTAGAACCTTTGCCGCATAGGCTCAAAGTTTACACATTCCAACAAGATAAGTTGACAGTTAACGGTGCAATACAGGGTATACATTCTGGTAATTGTTCACCATGTAATACATATGAATGAGTATAACGTGTATGCCCTATCGTTCACCGGGTTAGGACTACTTCCTCTAGACGAATAGGTCTACTAGAAGAACGTCATTCTCCGAGTAACAGTTTAACTGAATGGAGTTTATTGTTAACTGACAAATCCCAAACGGCTTGCTAAGAGTTATGAATATGTGTGTTAATACAACTTTTAAAATCAGTATAAGGTAGCAGTACTATCAGCTCTATCATTACCACGTATTCCTACATGGCTTGGAAGCCAGCAGAAAATAATAACATTATCAACTATAAGAGAATTGTACTTTTCTAAAAGTTGAAGCACAACTGGATTATCGTGTTTCATATTACCCAGTGCTTGAAGAGATGAAAGGGAATCAGAAAAGGTTACGAAATGGTCCTGATTCCTGATTCCTGAAACACTTAAGGCAAGTTCAATTCAATTGCCTTAAGTTCAGCTGAGAAGATAGAGGCCTTGTCCGGCAGGCAGCTCTTGATGCTATGTTTGTGAACAACAGCTGCTGCAGCTACCTTGTCTCCATCTTTAGAACCATCTGTGTATATATGTTGAAAGTTACTGTATTTCGATTTAATTTCATTAAATTTGCTTTGAAAGATAGTAGGATCTGTAATGGATTTGTTATTATTGCAAAGATCAAAAATAATTGTTGGTGTTTCCAAATTCCACGGTGGAATTTGTGGTACTTTGGCAATCAAATGTAGGTCGATTTCAGTGACTCTTAATTTTGGTTTAATACGAAGACAAAAAGGCCGAATGGCCTTCGGTTTTCGATCAAAAAGAGGTTCATAATTAGGATTAAAAAAAGTATCGAAAATTATAAGGGTTGCACAGTTCGTACCCATAGGGATACAACACAGACTGGGCTTGATTATCCCAAAGGAAAAGTAAGTAATGACACTACTGATTTGTAGTCGGACAACTTTTTATAAGTTTTCTCCCAAGTAAAAAATTACAGCGACTAGGTTTTTTTGTTTTTAAGAGCGTTTCCCTAATAAATTATTCAAATTGAATGTGATTGTCTGTTTACCTCGTTGGTGCCGGAATACACTTTGGTATTTTGTAATCAGTATTCCTCTAAGAACAAAACGAGTCTCTCATTAATCATTTGTTCCATGTTTTTACATATTCAATTTGTTAAAGCAATAGGGCGATACTTTTTTGGGTCTGTATGATCCTTACAAGGTCTGGGGACTGGGGCAAGAGTCGGGGAAGTTTCCAATCCTTGTTCACAATCTCTTTCATAGAATTATTTATATTCAAAATAGGTTATGACCCTATCATTTTGCGACGCACTGCATGTTTAGAGGTTACTGCCACTATGCTTAACTCTGATTATGCGATGACCGGACAGATTGTGGACTCGATGATGACGTCAACCTAAATCCTCAACGGACGGTAGAGTTGAATACTTGTCTTAAATCTTGTCTTGTTGTACCCTTAATGGTTTATTTTCTTGTTGCTCTGGATTCCGCCAAGTCACGTAGTACTTGCTTTGTGGCTTTCTAGGCTTTTGTTTTATATTCGCATATACATGATCATCTTTGTGTTATACTTAAATTGCCTATTACTGCTGCAGTGTTTGTTAGAGAATATAACATGGTGGAGATAGATATATGTCAAGCAAATACTCAATGACTTGGCAAAAGCCAGAGCAACAAGTGAACACCCCGTTAAGGATTCGACAAGATAAGATTTAAGACGCTACCGTCCTATGAGAATTTAGACACCCGTCATCATAGGGTCCACAATCTGTCCGGTCATATTAGAATCTGTTCCTGATTTTTATTACTGCAAATATCAAAAGTAATTGTTGGTGATTACAAAGTCTACGTTGGAATGTGCGTTACTCTGTACTTAGCAATCAAGTTAAGGTCAATTTCAAGATCTCTTAAACTTTGATTTAATACGAATACCAAAATGTCAATGAATGAATGGTGTCTTACGGCACGTCGACACATAAATAGGTCATATTGTGCGCAAAAACCGATGAAAGATGAAGAAATTAATTAGTAATTAATAATTAATGTAAATATATAAAGATAAAACTATTAAAAATAAAGGATGATATGGTAGTAATATAAACAATATATGTAAATAAACAAATGCCCGTCAACGGGTATATAAAGAAGTAAATATATATAAGAACACATTATAATGATTTATATAGTCCGACTTCCTTCAGGAAATCTGAAAAAAGACTAAAATCTATAGTATCAAATAACTCGTTAAGGTCAATTTCAAAATCTTTTTAACTTTGATTTAATAGGAATACCAAAATGTCAAGTAACCATTGCTTTTCGACCAAAACAAAGTGTTCTTAAAGCTACAGTGTCTATAATTGAACTGGTAATAACTCATGAATATGAATAAGCGTGAAGTAGTTTGAAATCGACGAAAACCCCAGTAGTCGGTATATAAGGCAGAAATTGATGCGTAAAATATCACATTTTTATTTAGCCTTCGTACAGGTAACATCGATAAATATACGGCTTCAGAATATGTGAACAAAAATTACCTGCCTGGAACGAGATTTAAAACACCGCCGTTGCGCTTATAAGTTTTGATGGCCGTACGTTAAAACCACTAGACCACGGCTATTTATTGGTATGTTCTATCATTATTAACAATAAATAGGCATTACATTATAACTGGATATGGTTGTTTTGAGGCGGAACATTAGTTTCATATTGATAACATATAGTATTACAACTGGCAAGGTTAATTTACACGTCCGACCCGATGGACTATATATTTATGGATTCATCTTGAGTTGCGTTCAAATATGTTGTTATTTTGCTTCATAATAAATGGTAGTTTGTATACCATTTTCTCAAGAAGCATTATAGTTCAGTGGATAGAGCACCTGACTTGAAACCAGAAGGTCGTGTGTTCGAGTCCCGAAAGACGCAATTGGTTTTTCTTTTGAAAATCATAATGTTACCTGTGTACAGGAACGATGTGCAATGGCCGATGTCTATACAATAAATGATGTCCTCGTTATATTTGCTCGCTTAAAGGGTCCTCCAAATTGAAAAATAGTGATTTTAAATGAAAGCATATTATAAAAGAATGTCAATATCATCGTCCGTTTTCTCAAGAACCGTTGATAAATGCAAGTTTTACAGGTATGAAGTTTACCTGTACACAAAAAAAAATAGTGCGCGATCGATCTTCGGAAAATGACGTCATAAGGGACGACCAATCACATCTTCCGTACAAACTACCTAATTTACATAATCAATTATGGCGCGTATCTATGTGTAAACAAACCGTTACTCTTGTTGGATGTCCATTTTTCTCATATAGCCTAAGTGTTTTAAACTCTGGAATAGTATTGATGTGTTCGTGTTTTCATCATGGTGAAAAGGTGCTCTTTAAGCTTTTGTAGAAAAAGTAAACTGGAAGGCAGTGTAAGTCTACACACATTTCCATGTTGCCGTCATCGAACTAAATGGATTGAATCTGTTTTGCAAAACGGTTTGAAATGGAATTTTTCAGAGCACTCTCTCGTATGTTCGGACCATTTTACTGAGAAAGATTTTGATGACTCTTATGAAACGAAAAAGAGATTACATTTACTCTATCAGTTCAGACGGGATAACATAATTATTTTTGTTGGTGTCCGGAAATATAACTTTCCAAAATTAATTCATATTTGCCAATGTCCGAATATTTTGAGAGGGAACGGTAAATTAACATTCTACGGTAAGTATTTTTAACTGTGATGTTCGGGGCAATCTCACCTTCGTTGTTTACGGTAATTACGAAAATCCATCCATTAATGATCACTTATTGGTAATTATGCGGCTATTCTATAAACTGTCTAAAATTACGGTACTCAACTTGGGCAAACTGTAAAACCTGTGAAATCAGTACACCGAGACACACTTTACACGCGGGTAGTGTGGGTTTTGCGGTGAGTGAGCGGTACACTGTTTGATCTGTGGAACTGTCACGTTCTAGTCACAAGTGTAGTTATATGCTGGCTAATGCGGACTGTGTAATAGTCAATTCAATTCAATTCAATTTTATTAAAGCATAAACATTTTACAATGTCCATCGCCATCAGCATTGAGGCGGTACTACATACAAGACATACTAAATACAAATACACACATATATTAAAACATGTTCTGGAGAAGAGCATGAGAAATATTTAGTTATGAGTAAACAAATTTAAGGATAAACACGTATATATTATTGAAAGTAATTATAGCATACAAGTTGTTCACACCACTGGTATGGCTCGAAACACTATTAAATATTATGTATAGTACATTATCCACCTATCACCTATATAGATAATCTACAGTGTGATTGCACGAGCTTCACGAATACCAATACCATAACACATATTTGCGTTGTAAACATAAGGCATTATGAAAACAGTGTTGGGTTGTTGGTCACTACATTATTAGAACAGTTATACAATACAATATAATAATAATAATAATAATAATAATAATAGTATACTGGGCTATATGCGATTCAATCCACAACAGTGAACTAATAAAAAATGTGTAAACAATGAACTAATGAACAATTATGACATCTAGTTTATTATATTAAATTATTATATTTTGTTTGAAATGTAGCAATGAACTTTATTGAATAATGAGACAACGCAATTTTAAAACATGTTGATTATTTTATTCCAAAATAAAAACATACAAGGTATTGCAGAAAATAAATTAAAATTATAAAATAGTCGTATTCTTTATCCATTTAATTGCACCATCATGTTATTCCTCAAATCGAAGCTAAAAAACAAAGCATGCCATGCTTATAGTATGAAATAAAAAATAGTTCATGTGTCTGTACAACAGACAACAAATCGCACAGCACTTTACCTGTGTGAGCGAGACCGTATTTTTTTGCTGGTAATGCCAGATAATTGAATGGCCCACTACTATAATGTATATATTAAAATCTGTCAAAAAACCGTTTAATTACTCATACCTGTTATCATACTCTTCTCATAGTATATAAGTGTAACTGTTGCCGCCAAATGTATTGGCGATGAACATGTATATATGTTTGAGCCTGAATAAAAACTGAACTACCCTAGCTACGACAGCGACAACACAAAACAACCCGTAACACCTAAATTGGAATGGTTTTACCTGGTTTAGACAATTGTTTCAACACGCGCCTTACCGATTACACAAAATTATAGCATGGGTCAGTAATAATGTAATTGTTTCAAAATGGCTCGTTAATAACAGTAAAAAATCACGATCAAAAACTTTTTATTTAATTGCATCAAACAAGTTACAATTAAATTCATTGACGTATATTCTGCTGCCTCTGTTGGTAATTATCGAGATGCAATCAGCAATTAGAAGTCGTTGATCGTAATTTTAACCTGTCATTTTCGGCGAATAATTCATCTTTTCCCGATGTCCGAATTTATAAAAGCATCAAAACTATTGACATAAGATTGATTTCTTAATATGTCCGAGCACTAGTTTTATTATTTTCTTCAATTAATTAGGTGTCCGGAATTAATGAGTGTTCATTAAGTAAATACAGTAGGTATCAAAACTTAAAACCAATGCTGAAACCTGACGCAATTCACCGATTCTCCGATTTGCAGACCCACAGACGGAGACACAGTCACAGGATGAAGACATTGAAAAATCTAATATCATGAGTTTATTTGTAATATTCGTTTATTGTTTTCATTTATTCTTTATACCCTCAGAATCAAAGTGGATGGGTTACACAAAATGTTGATTGTCCACTTCGCTTGCATTGTTTACTTGGTTTGTGTCCGCCATTTTGGTTTCTAACGAACCATAGGTAATGCGTGACGTCAACGGGGTTTTTCCATTCGGCTGTTTCCGTGAAACCTCAGTTACGTTTCCGTGACAGGTATGTATTAGGGCAAATGTGCCGTATGGATTCGTGATTTACCGATGAACGAATAGGTTTACGATTTTGACCGAAGTATTTTTAGAAACTGCTAATCATTATCTTTGTAATACAAAGGAAAGTTATTTCAATTTGGAGGACCCTTTTAAATACCCGATTTCGACATAAGCTGGTGAACATCAAGTTACAAATAAAGACACGCCTACAAAGAAGAAATCGATTGGTATAGAGACTCAGTAGCTTTAACTAGGTTTAACAAACAGTATTAAAGAGTTAGATTGCAATTTAAGGGCACACTTGAGTGCTAATGTGTCTCGTCTGTGATACAGACGTGCTATTAATTCTCAGGCGTTCATTAGCTTCTTCGTATATAATTTCGGCTGGTGATGTACGAAAGGCTTCTAAAAGCAGATATAAAAATCGAACAGGAAATGTTCTGCTAATACCGGCAGCCAGGATTTCGTCCACTTCCCACTATTTCTGGTTAATAAGGAAAAGAGGTTCATACAACCCTTACAGTTTTACTTATTTTATAGCAAATTAATTGTATTAACCTTGGGCCATTTCTAATTTGCTGAGTATATTATAACACTTTCTCAAAATGAATTAACATTATGCGCCAGGGATATTGATTTGATGAGAGGATTCTCCTACAGCTAAACAAATCGTTATTAAACTTGATATGTTTTAGACAATTGAGTTTGTCTCGTCATTTGAGGCTCAATAATGCTATATAATACAGGCATGTTTGTTCTTTCAATAAAAGCAGCATCAGATATTATTGGCATGATATGATTACGATGCAGTTGAATTTTTGTTTCACATAATGATTGAATCCCTTATGAAATTAAGTTTCTTTTATATTTTGAGATGTAATTAGACTATTCACAAGTGTGAGTCAGCGTTATCTGAACAATACACATTTCAGACCTTTTGTGTTTGTGATGTCGTTTGCATTTTGTATTAGTTTTGCCCTTTGTGGTTGACTGTCGTCCTTGAATGCTGCTTTTCCTGTCCGATATTTGTATCTTTCTTTGTTTAATATGCATGTCTAAATTTGTAATTCAGTTGTTCAAGGCTCCCAAACATGTCACCTTCGGTTATAAAGACCCGCTCTAGATGTTCCATTGAGAATGCAACACGGGTATTCCGATCAGATTTTCGTTTCTCTTTATTAAGTTAGCAAAAATGACAAAACTTAGTATATATATTTAGTGTGCTGAGTACGTAAATACTTTGCATCAATTGCATACAATGGAATACGACAGTCTTCGGTAAAATATTGAAGTTTATGTTCAAATGTGTGCCTTAATAAACAAGAAATCGGTAGAACCGATGGATGCTCTCCGATTAAAGGGGGCACATGCTAAATTCAATCGAATGAAAACCGAAGGAGTTGACCGGACAGGGGTTATATTTGAAACACTTCAGTCCCGTAACTCAGCAAAAAAACATTCAACCGGAAGGTCCTGACAAATAAGCGTTTATAGACAAATTACATGACAATCAGATGCAAATTGCAGGGGGAGTTGAGCTAAAATGCTTTACATTTGAAAAACTTCAAAGTCCCGTGACTCCGCCAGAAATCATTCAACTGGAAACGTCCTGACGTATGCGTTACTGCACCTCATACTGATACTTCTTATTAAGTTTCTTGAAAATCGGATGAAAAACGTATGAGAAGTTGAGCGGATAAGCTTTAGATTCGAAAAAAGTCAAAGTCCCGTAACTCCGCCTAAACTCATTCAACCGAAACATCCAGATAATATGCACTACTAGACATCTCACTGACATTTCCTATGACGTTTCATGAAAATCAGATAGGAATAGTTGAGCGGACAGGCTTTAGATTCAAAAACTTCGGAGTCCCGTATATCAGTCAAAATTCTTTCAACCGGTTTGAAGTATTCACAACCTCGCAATTATCCTGTCTTCAGTGCTCAAATTGACAATACAGTGTAAGTCAAAGTACATCTCATCGAAAGAAAATCTCTAACAATAAAGTCCACATCCAGAGTAATTTGGAAACGATACATGTATATGTTATTGTCAAGATTTATAAAACAAGTGGGCCAAGATGGCCCTGAATCGATCACATGAAGATCTTTGCAATGATGGAAAAATTGTCAACGCGCAAATGCTGATTGAAGATGTTTTTAAGTCTTTCCTAATGTAAGTCTATGAAAAAACATGCAACATCTTTACATACAAACCTTAGAAAAAATAACAGAAGAAACAACTCACCCAAACAGGAAACAATAATAAAAATGAAGTAAAAAAATGTTTATCTCCAATGGGATTTGAACCCACGGCCCTAGCTTCCCAGTGTAGAAGAAGGAATTCAAAGATATTTCTATGGTGGCAATTTTGATTGACAGGACAGGCAGGATAATAGCGAGGATTGTGCGCATATAAAATCGATTCAAGCTAGCCAGTAGGCCTTAATGCCTACTGACCGTTCCAAGTCGGTAACCCTGTCTTCACCGCCCTTTCTGTTGTTTTTTGTCCATGGTTCCATGTAGTTTTGTTTACACTGTCTTGTCTATTTGGGCGCTGAAGACAGGATAATAGCGAGGATTGTGCGCATATAAAATCGATTCAAGCTAACCAGTAGGCCTTATTGCCTACTGACCGTTCCAAGTCGGTAACCCTGTCTTCACCACCCTTTCTGTTGTTTTTTGTCTCTTTCATTGTAGTTTCAAGTCCTTGTTTGCAGTACAGTGCGGACCTACGATGTCATTGCGTTCGGACGCTGTTGTTTCTATAGGACCCAATATATCATTTTGGATGTCACGTTCAACTTATTTAAAAAAAATTGAAAATTAATCATCTAAGGATCATCCGTGTGAAGTTTGGTTCAAACTTGATCAAGCTGTTTCTGAGAAGACGATTTTTTGAAGATTATACCTATATAAGTCTATGTAAAACATGTGACCCCTGGGGCGGGGCAAAATGTGACCCAGAATTACCATTTGAACAAGCTTGGTAGAGGCATAAGCGTATAGTAAATATTAAACCTCTATCTCTTGTAGTTTCAGAAGAATATTTGTTAAGTATTTCCATATACAAGTCTACGTAAAATATTTGACCCCTGGGGGTGGGACCAAATGTGACTCAAGAGTCACCATTTGAACTGACTTGGTAGAGGACCATAAGCCTAGAACAAACGCAAAACATTAAACCTCGGGCTCTTGTAAATTCAGAGAAAAATATTTTTAAATTTTCCCTATATAAGTCTATGTTTAGAAAGATAAACATGCAACATATTGATATACAAACTTTAGAAAAAGTAAACAAAAGAAAAGACACATCCAAACATGAAACAATAATAAAAATGAAGAACAAACCCCCCCCCAAATAACCCAACTCCAGTTGGATTTGAACCCATGCCTTAACTTCCCATTGTACAAGAAGAAATTTAAAGATTTTTTCTATGGCGGCCATGGCTTATAGTAAATGCAAACTATTAAACCTCTGGCTCTTGTAGATTTTTTAAGTTTTTCCCTGTGCAAAGAAATATAAAAAGATCGGACAGGGAAAGTAGCATTCAAGGAGGACAGTACATCACAAATCACAGAAACAAACACGCAAACAGACAAACTAGAAGGCAAAAGTAATAATAAATGCACTATAAGCTATAGTAAATGCAAAATATCAAGCCTCTGGCTCTTGTAGTTTTCAAGAACAAGATTTTTTGATTTTTTTCCCTTTATAAATCTATGTAAAACTCTGACCCCCGTGGCGGGGACAAATTTGACCCCAGGGTCACCATTGAACAAACTTAGTAGAGGACCAAAAGCTACATGTAATACACGAGAGCCATGTGGCTTGTGGTTCAGAGAAGAAGATTTTTTTAAAGTTTTTTCCTATATGTCTATATAAATCACAATATACAAACTTTAGACCCCCTGGGCACGGCCATTTTTGACCAGGGGACTTCATTTGAACAAACTTGATAGTCTAGGCATTGACGATCATTTTAAAAGAAAAACTGTTGAAATGTGTCCAGCGGTTCTTGAGAGTTTCGGTTTCGAACATATATGGTAATGGCGGCCATATTGGATGTCGCGCTGACCTAATTTTAACAAATCTAAAAAGCATTCATCTAAGGATCATCCATTTGAAGTTTGGTCAAAATTGGCCAAGCGGTTTCTGAGAAGAAGTCGTTTGAAGAAAAGTTAACGACGACGATGGACGGACGACAGACGAAGAGTGACCTCAATAGATCACCTGAGCCTTCGCCTTCGGCTCAGGTGATCTAAAAAAAGAGTATGATAATGGACCTTTGGAAACGGCCGAGCACGACATATACGAAATATTGCAGTCTCGGTTTGATTGAGACTGTTCATGAGCGGTAGTGAAATATGCTAGCTACCACTCACGCCCTCTAGCCCGGGTTGAGCAGAACTCAATATTCATAAAATCAACAGCACACAATTGTAACCATCCCGAAGATGGCATGCATATGGCGGTGGACATGGAGTTGACGTCTTCCCCATGTCGTACGGCGTATAGTCCCAGTATCTAATAAAATTAAATGCCCCGAAGAGCGAAATAAACATAATGGAATTTAGTTGGGAGCAGCGGTTATGAAGCCTGCGTATAAAAAGCAGACTACATATCCTATGAGTGGTTAAACAATATAAGGAGCCTTTTATCGGCCGCAGCAGTGGAACCACCGAATCAAAAATTAAGTAAGAAAACAAAAGAAATTGAAAATGTACCACCGATAACTAACTATAAGTATCGGGCTCAGCGATCTCCAAAGATCGAATGAATAACAGTACTGATTGCAAGCGCGGGGAGACGTTTTACTGCCGCCACACTGCAAAAGCAACGCCACTGTGCTATAAAACAAGAGCTGTCGGAGAACAGCGCAGCTCAACTATTCGATTTTTCGGAGAATAATACATTTATAGCTATTATATACCATCAGAAAACAAGGCTACAACAATGTGGGGTGGGGTTGGGAGCACAACATAACTATGTGTAAGAATTGACCAAAACTACACAGAAATATGTAAAAAAAATAAAAAATAAAAAAATAAAATTTCGAGTTTTGAGTGGTGTGCGGGTTGGAGGTGGGAGAGAAGCGGGGGTGGATGGTGGGGGGAGTGGGGGTGGTGAGGGCAACATATATGTGTAAGAAGCTATGTAATAATTCACCAAAACAACACAAAAATATGAAGAAGGGGCAACATATATGTGTAAGAATTGACAAAAGCAACACAGAAATATGAAAAAAAAAAAAAAAGTTTCAAGTGGTGGTGGGGTTGGGGGGAGGGGGAGCGGGGGGGAGTGAGTTGGGGGCGGGGGGGGAGGGTGCAACATATATGTGTAAGAATTGACGAAAACAACAAAGAAATATGTAAAAATTAAATAAATCTAGTGTGGTGGGGGGGGGGGGGGGGGGGGTTGGGAGGTGAGGGGGCAACATATATGTGTAAGAATTGACAAAAGCAACACAGATGTATGTAAAAAAAATATATTTTCAAGTAGGGGTGGGGTGTGGGGTGTGGGGGAGAGGCGGGGTTGGGTTGGCGGCGGGGGGAGGGGGTAATATATATGTGTAAGA
>JAWPHD010004961.1:0-57500 GCA_037043455.1 Cyrtodaria siliqua
CAATATTCGAGTATGATTATGCATGGGCAGATATACGATGTCAAAGGACAGACGCTAAACCCGTGTGTGAGATAAGGTACTGTTGTTGTTGTTGTTTTTAGACAAGCACTGTATTGCGTATCAGGTCAGCTATTATTTTTTATTATTATTGATTTGTTTTCGGTGGGGTGGGGTGGTGTGTGGGGTTGGGGTTCTTAATTTATGTTTTGTTCTTATTTTTATTACAATATAGTCGAAATTGAATGTGTTCGAATTTTCAAGAAAGCTGAGAACATCGATTTTCTAAATAACAAAAAAACGGCGTAACATTAGTTATCTCACTTGACCTCACCTTGAGCTATTGAGATAACGTCCGTCCGTTAACTTTTGCTGCAGAGACCTCCTAAATAAATAACATTAAACAAATCTTCTCCTCATGAACTATAGGTCGCCTATGTATTTGGAGTTCCTCCCACCCAGGTACAATACGTCTTTAGAGCCCTCTAACTCCCACAAGCATCATTCGTGTTTTTTTTTCAAATATAGACAAGGGCATGCCCATTATATGCATATAGGGATGCGATCACAGTTATTTGGGGCTGCTCCTTTATTGGATTGGTTAGTCAAAATATTGTAAACTAATTTACCCAAATGCACCCAAAATAACAAAATGACTATTTGACAAATTCTTCTCAGTGAAGGCAGTACCATTTATATTTGGCACAAAGCTGACAAAGATTCTTTATACTTCTACATGTACATGGAAGTGCTTTGCTAAATCAAAAACATCCTTCTTAAAGTGATGTACGTAATGATGCTGAATTGTTTGTAAGATTTGATAGGGAGAGATCATCCACAACACGTAATTTTGCATGGTTGTATTATAAAGTTGAAACGAAGAAAAATGACATATTTAGTCATTTTGAGATGAACATATACGGCAAGTATAATGATAAAAATAAATATATTCACTTTAGTTAGCTGTGTTGAAACTTACCATTTTCAAAAAAGAGCAGTTATTAACAAATTATATTTACTTTTCAGAAATGGCGACGCCGGAGGCAACGAAATTGTCGGATAAAAAAAAAAGACCTATAAAATGCCACATTGTGCCTGTTGATAAAAATTGTCATCAAACGTAGAACGTAATGCAATACATTTGAAATAAAAACATTGATACATACGAAAATATGTAATGCTTAAATGTACAGGGTGTAGAATACGTTACCGATAAAATAATAATTATATTAATGCATTTTGAAGTCTAAAAAGGTATGAAAGAAAGCGTTTGTATTTTTATTTGCCTTCATTATTCATGCTTTTTATTATGCAAACTTTCGTTAACTTACTTTTTATACCGTGGATGCTTGCGGTATTAAGCCTACGTTACCGTAATCTACGTTGCCTTGAAAAATTAAGTTTTTTAACTTAAGACATTAAGAACATTAATGATGTTACATCCGAAAAGTATTCCAAACCTTACAGATATCACAGACATACGTGCCCATGATGTAAATAATGTATAGTTCCGTTACATGGTGTGTTTTTAAATCAGTTTCTATTTTCCGCGTGTCAAAAGGAATTAGAACAAATCAACCAAAAAATATTAAATTTTTATTGCAACATTTCTTTAAAAATATTGATTGTAACGATTCATTTTGAACATTAATTATGCTTTTTAAAACACAAACTTTCGTTTCAATTAATGTTTATTCCTTGGATACCTGCGTAATTAAGCCTACGTTACCGTAATTTACGTTACCTTGTTGAATCAAGGTGCTTGGTTTAAGAAATTAAAAACATTAAATAGTTAATATCTGAAAATTATTTAAAAAATCATAGGTTATTACAGACATACGTAACCATGATGTGAGCAATGTCTGGTTCTTGTATTGTCCATTACATTGTGTGTGTGTTTAAATAATTAATGATACTTGTCCATGTGTTACCAGAAATCTAGAAAAATCAATCAATTAACTAATAACGTTGTTATAACAACATTCCTCTAGACACCATCGATGGTAACAACAACATTTGAACAGCATGAAATGTTATTAATGCTAATATGTTTTACCACTTGTAATAAACGTTACGTACGTTACCAATTAAGTTTACATCATTTTTTTTTAAATACGACATCTAAGTATCAAATACAAACATAGACGTGTGTGCTCATTTTCCTTTATATACCGTTTAGACTTAGGCAAACATTGAATGAAATGAAGTGTGCATATAATATGCACGACTCTTCCGTATTGTTTACGTTACCAAATTAAAAAAGAAATAGCAAAGTATATGCAACATTTTAACTGCTAATGTATTCATATATTAATTAACTGTAATACATTAAGTAATGTCAACATGTTCACAAAATGAATTAAACGTTACTTACGTTACTAACAAATATAAATGTATAGCTCTGTGAGATGCATTTTCTAGGACATATATTACATCAGTTGAGCTCATGTCGTCATCACATTTTTCAAACTCGATATCAATCAGATTGTTGGATTCCTTATCTTTCAGTTCATTATCTCTTCCTTCTTCAGTATCAGACACTTTGAATATGATGTCAACAGCTATTGTGACTCAATATTACCAATAGTCCAGTCAATTTTAATAACTTGGTCTTCTTTCATTTGTTTCTGCGTCTAGTAGGTCTGGTTAATATTGGTCAATATGGCGCCACAAAAACACTTGGAAGTGTGCATGTTCAAATGTATGCTTATAGAAAAATGACACGGCGGCAAAAGCTCGGGTTGTGGCTTTTTGCATTTTCGCGAAAACATCCGTGTAATGAGGTTTGCCATATATGCAGCGCACATTCCTCGCCATGCTCTCCATGCTCTCCGTACTTTTTTGAAGATAATCTGAACATTCATGCTGTTGTTCCAAACTTGGCACAAACTCTCTGTGCTTTTTAATCATCTTCAATGGCACTGCCTTGCGTCTCCGCATAAAGCCACTGGTTGTATCACAGCTTGTAAAAGCAATATAGTGAGGGTAGTAAAGAGCAAATATCAGACCCCTTAACCCTCTAGACATTTTTCACATTTAACTACTCCTTTTTTTTAATCATCCCAGTGCCAACAATGACCTACGGTTGTATTCATGAAACAAATGTTGCAAGCAGAATCAGTGCGTTTATGTCAGGAGAACGTACCACGATTGTTTCTGATGTCTGCTTCCTCCTTTAAGGAGGTTGGCTGGAAAGGACCTAGTGCTGAGAAATATTTTAATTCATATTTAAAGTTTATTTGGTATCATTTAGATACACAATTATCAAAAAAGGGTAGGTCGTCTTACTTGTTTTTTGAAAAGACGTCTTAGAAGAAGACGCATATTTTTAACTCCAAAGTTTTTACTGAAATGTTGACATAGAGATCGAATATAAAATTAGATCAGTTTCTACTTTTAGACATGTATTCCACTATTTAAAAAACAAATCGTATTTTTTCTATAGCAAAAGAATAAATTCTACGCAGAGCTAACTATACCCCCTATTTTCTTGATAACAAAAAATGTTTATAAATGACGGGAAAAAATGATTTTTTTTTTTAAATTTCATATGTTACCATCCTTAATCCTACATTATATCCATATCTACTAGAATGCAAAAACATGAAACATTTATGTTGTCAAAGAAAACTACGATTTTAAAAAATAAAATTCTTAAACTTGAAAATGTCAAAACTTGCCCAGCCAATATCCTTAATGAAAACTGATCTTCATGATTATCAGCGATGACAGATATCTCATCTGTAAGCCGGGGATATTTTTTACCCACACAAAGAAAGTTTCATGGCATTGGAGCATTGGTGCATATTTGTGTTTTACACTGGCGGCAAATGAGATTAATGAATTGTGTCGTATTGTTATGATTTACCATGAAACTCTTCAAACCATAATGCGTCTTCATTTTCGGCCCTTACGACAGGATAGTAGGGGTTTCACCTCAGCTCTTGCACAAAAACGACGATAGATCTAGGGACGTAAGTGTCTGTCACAAAGTCGACTCAAAGTGCTTTGGGAAATAGGTCAAACACCAGCTCTGCCAATCGTCAAACGTACCAGGAACTGAAGCTGACTGAGATGTTGCATTACCTTCAACATATACACAATATATTCAGTAGGTGTGTGTGTGTGTAGTTGACTCTGATGCCTCTATGCAGTGGAGCAATTTGGCTTTGTCAGTTCTAACGGAATTGCATTCAGCTGTTGCAAGGGACCATGGACACCTTTAACCAAATATAGTGTGTTCTGCTTTGATCTAAATCAGTTTGTTCTTTGTGTAAGTTTATTGGCACTTTAATTGGTGAAAAGGTTTACAACTTGGCTCTATTGATTGAATCGTGCAATGGGATCGGGTCGACGTGTCAATTAACAAGTCATTGACAAAGTATTTCATGGCTTTCTCAGCCTGATGCTGTAATAGATCATCAGCAACATCTATGTATTTTGGAATACCGGAAGATCGGCTGCATAGATATCAACTCGGAATGAGTTTGTGAAACCAATGATAGATTCCGTGACTCTTCCCAAGTTTTTTTTCATTGTTCTTTGTTGGAATGGATGCAGTGGATGGATGCAGCTGTTTGTGCGAAAAAATATATTTGCCATCTGGAGTGCGACCTCTACCAGCTTTGCTCTACAGTGACGTGTAATGTACCAACGGTATTACCGGTATGCTGCATAATTTCTACTGAATCCAATGACGCTACCCTGAAAATATGCATGTTGATTGAACGTTTATAAATAGTTATGCGACTTGTGAACGCGGGACACTGAATCTCCTGTTTTGGAGAAGTTCATTTAACCCGGGGACGGGTTGTGTCCAGACTCAGGGAATCGTTAAATAGTCTGGAGTGTGTCTGGCATAGTTCCAATGGTCATACTCAAAGAACATTAGACTTAGGCGGTAGAGTGAAGATATATGCATGCCAAGGTCATTTTCTTCGTGTCTGTCTTTGATAAGAGTTAGCATTGTTAGTAAACTTACATTGGATGGGGACACAATAGATTATTCTTCGGGTTTTGTCTCAAAAACAGTATATTGTAACAAAGGGAAGATTCCATAACTACTAAACATAACCATTTTCAATAACCGATAAGCTGCCAGTAGTTTAATGCGCAATTACTATTTTTCTGATTTATCAATCCTTTTAAAATATTGAGTTATTTATTGATTTATTTTGTTTTTTAATATTACATTTTTTTAATTTATACTAATGATTTCATTACTTATATTTTAAATAGTCATAGTTAAAAGTCAAATACTGACACCTTTATTTCTGGAAACATCCAATATTACATAACTTTAAGAGGTTTATTTTACATATCGTAACATATATATACTATATTATTTTATATATTTATTTATTCATTCATTTATATATTCATTTAATGAATAATATTGTTTTATTAAAATAGTCACTTTTTAAGTAAAGAACTAGGGCCTTTACTTCTGGAAACATTTAATATGACAAATAACTTTAAATTGTCAAGTTCGTGTTTATATCAGGTATCGTAAACTACATTGACTTTCGGAAATTTCTTTTATTGCATTTGATTTGGATTTTAAAATTTTTGATAAATAATATAAAATATGCATACCATTTTGTTGTATGTAAATTTGTTTTGAGTATTTTATTTTCAAAACACGATAATCATAAATGGTAACGTATTTCGAATGGAGGTCACGTCCTTATTGCCCCACTCTCATCTGACAAACATACTTCAGTTTGTAGCAAATGCCATACCCTTTCAAGAAAGTATATCCTTCAAAATGTCCCCAGGGTGGGGGTGTCATCTTTTGATAACTTACGTTCTAGTTATTTATATTGTTTTGGTAACAAACAGGTGTATATCGTAACTACAGTATATTTTCATATGTTCATGATATTGAAAAGGCCGTCTAAACAACTCATAAATAACATAACTAGAGGGAGTATTTGTTGTTCATAAGCACATTGTTTTACTCATATTCAACTTTATTGAACGTGTTTTGGAATTGTTATATGGTAAATTAATTGTCACGTACGTTACATACAAACGCCCCAACGCTCAAATGGCAGACATAACTCATTTTGAAGCTTTTGTATGAACTTTCAAAAGATAATACCCTACAAAATTCCCCCAGTGGGCGGGGAGGGGATCTATAGCCAGCTCAAGACTGTATGTTTACGTGTTATAATGTGTTTACCTCGATCCAAGATGAAATGTATCCTTTGCTCTGGGGGTGTGCGGGGGCGGGGTGGTACGCATTAAGGGCAATACGGGTAAATACGGACGTGTTACTGATGTTGAGAAAACCCCAAAACAAAGCGAAATATGTTTTGAACTCGTTTTCATTAGATGGTTCTCGGCTTCACATGAGTCATTTAATGAAATTCATTTGAAGTGACCTGGTGTGACATCGGATTATAGCATGGACGTGATACGGACACTCAAGCATTCTTTTCTAAAAGATGTGCGTTTCACATTATACATCATATCTCCTACATAAAACGAATAATACTAATAAAATAATAATAACACTTATAACAAGTATGATAATTAGAGATTATCATATATATACGCATTTTTGACCCGCAATATGCACAAAATTACCCTACAATAAAGCTCTCGAGAAATGAGCCGTATTCGAAATGCGGTCCAATACGCCAAATTTAGGTCATGTGACCGGGCCGAAAATGCACATATATGTTTGTTTTTGTGTTTTGTGGTTGACTGTCGTCCCTGAATGCTGCTTTACCTGTCCGATATTTGTATCTTTCTTTATATCTAAAATACATCACTCATATGATAAGGTAAATAATAAGATTAAATGTTAATCAATCAAACAAAAATACGATTGGTGACGTAATATTGACTTATTTATGTCAAGTATCGTCTAGATACCTGTCTGTCGATCATATCTTTCCCTGCGAAATCGAAACAAGATTGATTGATTGAATTTGATTTTATAGTCGCACCAACAGCTAAGGTCATATGGCGACTTTCCAGCTTCCATTGGTGTTTTCATGAACTTGTATATAACAGATAATTTAAGGACTTTCAATCTCCTTATATTGTAATGACAATTATATTTTTAGAAATAATCCCGTTTTTAGTGATTTTAGTTAAAATTTGCAACTTTTGGCCCAAAATATCCCAGTTTTTCCAAATCTCTGATCCTTTAGAATTTTACCTATATCTCAGGACATCGTTAGATAAATGAAAACACTTTAAAACCTACTATTTTGTTTAATTGAAAGTGTCAATATTTTTTTAAAAATTATTCCAAAAATGAGCAATTTCTACGCTTTTTTTGCTGATTTCCCCAAAAAATGGCAAGCTGTCTATATATTGTTCATTTCAAATATTATTTTTAGTTACATGAATATAACAGGCAACTTTCAGAAGCTTCAGCTCCCTAATATTGCAATGATAATAATATTTAAAAAATTATTCCAGTTTTTAGCGATTTTTGTTCAAATTCGGATGTTTTTGCCTAAAAATAATGTGTTAAGCTACCGTTTCAGAAACACTATCCTGGCTATTTCTTATTTATTAAGATAGATCTAAAAGGTTATAGCAACTAGAATTTGCCAGCTGAGTTGGTACCGAAAAGTTGAGCAACACACGTCCTATAACGAAATTTACACGATAATATGTACCAAAGTAACGGCTTTCGAAATTTGTCTCGTTTATAGTAAAATATCACATTTTAGAGAATAGTTAAGACGATAGGGCATTCATTTTTCATCCGATCTTTACCAAACTGTATCAGGTTGTTATTATCAATGAAAGCTTGAACCAGTTTGAAAACCGGTTTTGGCCCTTGATTTAGTTAAAAATGTTATAATTTGCCTCGTTAAGACGCGAGGTCTTCATTTTTCATCAGATCTTTTTCAAACTGTACCAAATTGTTGATATCAATAAAATCTTGGACGAATTTGAAAAAAAACAGCCAGTTCTGACAAGTAACATTAGAGTTATGGCCCTTGATTTAAGTAAAATTGCTTTGTTTTGCCTCGTTAATACGATAGGGCCTTCATTTTTCATCCCATCACCAAACTCCACCAGATTAAGGATATCAATGAAATCAAGTATGAAAACCAACAAAATCGGATTAGTAACACAGGAGTTATGGCCCTTGATTTGTTCACAAATGCTGTATTTTGCCTCGTTAAGACGAAATGGCCTTCATTTGGACGGATTTCAGTGAAACTTTGCAGGGATGATAAGTACAATGCCTAGTTGTACATATCGTCACCGTGTTTCGGTTGAATGTTTTTTTTATCAGATTTAAAGGACACATGGCAATCTTGAAGTTTTATCAAGGATCAGTTTCATCGTCTTTACTTATTTATCAAGAAACATTTTAACTGTAAACCTGCTTGCATATCATTAAATAAAAGCATAACAACTCACTACTTAAAGACATTAATTATCTTCAGGCAATTAATGATAAAATAAAAGAGGTCAAATTGCAATATGCCTTACCTATATACAATAATGATACTTTAGAAGATATACCAAACAGTGAAATACAATTTACTATTAATGATCAACTGTTTCTCGAAACATTGTTAATGGAACTTTGGGGGGTGGGGGTGGGGGGGGGGGGGTGGGGGGATCCATCTCTTATTCATGTTATGTTAAAAAGACAACTGATGAAAGGGAGAAAACTCTAACACAGAATATAGCAAATATTGAACAGAAACTTACAACAGAAAAAATTGAAGAGCTTGAAATTTTAAAGTCTGAACTGATCGAAATAAGAAAAAACAAGGTTAAAGGATCAGTCATAAGGTCACGGGCTACAAACATACAAGAAGGTGAAAAGCCCACGCAATATTTTTGTGCTTTAGAATCACATAATTACCTAAGTAAGATAATACCCAAACTGGAAAAAGATGATGGATCAATAATAACGGACCAATATGAAATTCTAAAAGAGACAGAATCATTTTATAAAACATTATATAGTAGTAAAGAAAATACCTTGGAAGATATTAACCTTAAGGAAGATTTAAAGCATTTAAATATTCCAAAATTGAATGAAGAGGAGTCTAACAGATTAGAAGGACTACTAAACATACCAGAATTATCTTTTTCGTTAAAAAACATGAAAAATAATCGCAGCCCAGGGACTACTGGGATACCTTGCGAGTTTTATAAAGTATTTTGGAAACAATTAGGTCACTTCATTTTGAGAGCAATTAACTATAGTTACGCTATAGGAGAATTATTCATTACTCAGCGTCAAGGAATTATAACATTATTACCTAAAGAAAATAAGTCAAGGCAATACCTGAAGAATTATAGACCAATCTCACTTTTAAATACTGTTTACAAAATGGCTTCTGCATCAGTAGCAAATAGGATTAAACCAGTTTTACAAAAACTCATTAACAGAGACCAAACAGGTTTTATAGCTGGCAGGTATATTGGTGAAAATTCAAGATTAACATATGACATTATGCATTATTTAGAGGAAAATAATCTCTCTGGACTGCTTCTCTTAGTAGACTTTGAAAAGGCGTTTGACTCGTTATCATGGTCTTTTTTCCAACATGTTCTTAAATATTTCAATTTTGGTCCATGTATTAGATCATGGATATCTCTCTTTTACAAAAATGCCCAACTATCTGTAAATCAAGGGGGTAATTTGTCATCGTTTTTCGGTATTGAACGCGGATGTAGACAGGGCGATCCCCTATCTCCATATATTTTTATTTTATGTGCAGAAATATTGGCAATAAAGATTAGAGGCAATAAAAAAATTAAAGGTATAAGCATTAATAACACAGAGTACAAATTATCACAATTTGCTGACGATACTACAACTTATTTAGATGGGTCAGATATTTCATTAAACGAAACTTTAAATGAGCTAGATAAATTTGCCAAAGTTTCTGGACTAAAGATAAACTTTGAAAAAACTCAAGTTGTCTGGCTAGGTATAAAAAAGTACAGTTCTGAATCGATCAAAACAAAATGGAAAGTGAACTGGGGCAAAAACAGATTTAAGTTACTTGGACTATCTTTTGACACAGACCTTACAAAAATGATAAATATAAATTTCACTGAAAAAATAAATCAACTAAAAAGTAAGGTTAAATCTTGGCAAAAAAGGTATCTTACTCCTTTAGGCAGAATAACAGTAATAAAATCACTTCTCATTCCATCGTTTAACCATCTGTTTTTATCCTTACCAAACCCATGTGAAAACATTGTTAAAGAAATCAATGATATACTGTTTAATTTCCTTTGGCATGGTAAGGCAAGAAAAAAAAGTGCCATTATATGTAAAGAATATTGTGAAGGAGGATTGAAAATGATAAATATAAATGCCTTTATAACAGCTTTAAAAACAACATGGATTAGAAGAATAGTAACAGACCAATTCAAATATGAAAATATCCTAAAGTCATATATAGATATAGATAAACTGTTTAACTGCGGTATTTTGTATATAAATAAGAAATTGGGAAGTATAAAAACGTTTTTTGGCAAGATGTTCTTAAGGCACACATACACTTTGTATCAAAGTATCAACCAGCCAATGAGGACTATTATCTATCCAGCCCAATATTTTATAATAAAAGTATATGTATAGGCACAAGTGCATTTTTTATAAAATCATGGTATAATAAGGGCTTGCGAATAATAAATGATTTAATGAGAAAGGATGGAAAAATATATTTATATGATGAATTAAAAAAAATATATGGAATAAATTTAATTTTTTTACAATATAATGGGTTAGTGGTAGCTATCAAAAAAATGGAGAAAGAAATAATAGATACTAAAAGAACAACGAAGTTGGAAACTCCTGTGCTACCAACTCCACTAAAAATATATTTAAGAAATAAAAAAGGAGTTAAAGACATGTATCAAATATTAAATCAAAATAATGAATGTCCTAGTGGTAAAATCACATGGACTAGAATGTATAACTTCAGCGAAGATACCTGGAGTCAAATTTATACATGGACTTTCACAATAACAAAGGATACCACTTTACAAGGTTCCAGATAAGAATAAATCACAATATTTTAGCAACAAACAAGTTTCTCCATAAAATAAAATTAATAGAGAGTCCACTTTGTTCGTTCTGTTCATCAGTCAGTGAAACAATTACACATTTACTGTGGGAATGCCAGCTTTCACAAAATATACTGACAAACCTTAAGGACTGGTTAAAACAAAATAAGGTGGAAATAGATTTTGAAAAGAGGTCATTTATCTTTGGAATATATGATGAAAACACAAGTGTTCTAAATCAGCGTATATTGTTGGAAACAAAGTACTACTTATACTATTGTCGATGCTCAAAAAATAAACCTAGCCTCACTACACTGAAAAATAGACTACAACTTTTTTATAAAACAGATGAAGAAATAGCAATTACAGAAAATAAATATGACTGTTTCTTAAAAACATGGGAAAACTTTCATAACTTCTTAACATGAAAACCTAGCAACCTTTTTTTCTTTTTTAAATAAATATATATTAGTAAAAAACCTCATGCTGAGATGCCCCCACCACTCCCCGCTTTTTTTCTTTCTCAATAACATCTCCCCATAGCTTAATTATACTGAAATTATATTTATTAATAACACAATACTATACACTTGCCAGCAGATAATCATATTTTGTAGAGCAACTATAAATAAATTTATTTATATTTCTAAATGCATGAAATATATCTCATAATCTGTTGAGTGTTCAGTGTGAATGATTTGTGTATGTGTACATATACGTTAAGGATACAGCTATATATATATATCATATTATTTTACTAGTACATGTACATTGAAAACATAATATTAAATTGCTGTAAGGTGTACAGAGGGATGGTCCTCCCCGACCCTCTGCTCACCATTAGACGGGGAGAATAAATGGGCTTCTATTTTTAGAAGCTGAAAAAAATTGATTTGTACAATTCTTATAATTATTACTAATGATTGAAATAATGCATGTTATTTAGAAAAACTAACGGGACGCCGCGAGTTTTCAAAAAATCAAGATTGCCGCGTGTCCCTTTAAGACCCTTAAAGGTTTTAATCCACACACTTTGTCCAGACTAGTTCTCCTGAACCCCTGGCTGGATTTCAACAAATCTTTGCAGGGATGATCAGTACCAAGCCTAGTTGTGCATATCATCGTCGTGTTCCGGATGACAGATTTTTGGCGGAGTTATGGCCCTTTAATTTGTTTTGATACACAAAAGTTTCTAGGCTATTTCTCCTGAACCCCTGGCCGAATTTTAACGAAACTTGACAAGGATGACCAGTATCAAGCCTAGTTGTTCATTGCATCCCCGTATTCCTGTTGAATGATTTTTGGCAGAGTCATGGCCCTTTGAAAGTTTTAATACATAAACTTTGTCCAAATTAGTCCAAATTAGTGCAAATTAGTCTCTTCTGAGATTTCAGCAAATCTTGGCGGGAATGATGAGTACCAAGCCTAGTCGCACCTGTCAGTGCCGTGTTCTGGTTGAATGGTATTTGGAACAGTTATGGCCCTTTTCAAGTTTTAATACACACAACTTTATCGCGACTAATTCTCCCGATCCACTGGCCGGATTTCAACGAATCTTGGCAGGGATGATCAGTACCAAGCCTAGTTGCGCATTTCCGTGTTCCGGTTGAATGAATTCTCGCAATTATGGTTCCTTAAATGTTTTAATACACTAACTTTGTACAGACTAGTTCTCCTGAACCTCTGGCAGGAGTTTAACGAAACTTGTCATCGCCATGTTCCGGTTGGATGATTTTTGACAGAGTTATGGCCTCTTATAAATAAACTTCATCTTTAACCAGTAGAGCGTCCACAGGCCCTCTTGGACTTCTTGTTTATGTGTCTAAGAGTGTGAAAGTCGGCTGTTTTGTTTACTAAGGATTGATAAATAATATTCATGATTTTGAGTTTCAATAGTTTGTTTCGTACCCGGGCGCTAGGTCCTGGCTGGCGGTTTGCTGGGTGGTTGGGAAAGAAATGCATCAGTCATTGGGCTGAAACTATTTCTTGAAACAATGGACCTATACTAAGAGAGACGAGATGTTTGAGGTTCGAAAACATAAAAGATATGAAAACGAACAATCACTGAGATCCCACTCTTGATAAATAGTATGATTGATACCGTCACAGTATATACGGTACCACTGAACACAGTTGTCACAGTTAGTGGTAATGTCCAAGTTAGTGACTTATAAGCAACAGCATCCACAGTCTGGGTCGGGGTTTGTTTCAATGTCAGCACACATTTATTTAAAGTATAGATCTGATAGCGAGGAAGCTCTGGAGTTTCTTACTGGTTTGCATCACCGGGTAAACTTTACCAGACTTGCATGACAAAGGGTTTGACTAGGTTGAAATCTATTTGGACTTATTAGCGGTCGGTCTGGTGTTGACAAAATACATGTCAACAGTGACAATGTCGTGATAATTGGCGGCGAAAAAATCAACACCAGTAATTTTGGAACATGGAGTTTTCAAAATAAATCAATTTATCATGCATGAAACTGATACTTAAATTGACAATAGCTCAGTTTTGTGGATATACTAATATTTTATCTAGCAGGTTGCTAAACAGAAAGTAACACTTAACCCGGACAACATCACAGCAATTCACCGCATACCGGGTAAGACTGGACGCCCCTGACCAAAACTTCTTAAACTCAGGAACAACAATGAGAAGTCCAAGCTGATGAAGGTTCGATCGAGCATGTCACCAGGCTGAATGTTACCCTTATGACCAGACTGAATGAGCACCCGAAGATGGACTCCGCCTGGTACTTCTATGGGTCTGTCTACGGCAAGACGAAAGACGAACGACGACATAAGTTTGACCTCTATGATGACATTGACTCTGTGATAGCCAAATAGACGCTTGGAAACTGAACATAAACATTCTAGGTGAATGTAGCGTACTGTTTTTCTTTTTTTCTTTTTTAATCGTGTAACTTCTATTGAATATAACATATATAAACAGTTATTATATGGATTACTAATGTGTATTTCTGGAATATCCGGACTACTGGATTTATTGTGAGGATGTTTGTGTGAGAGTTTATTTGATATAGGACTACTTAATCACAGAAACTATAGTTCCTAAGCAGAATCTATAGTTCCTGAACACTATTACAGTTTCTGTGTACCACAATACGACTGGAATTACTCGTTCTTACAAATAAGTAAAAATTAAAAATGAACAGGACTCTACAGGAAACATCTCAATTGCGATTTTTATTTTATTTTGTAAATTTATTTATGAATTCATAAATATATGGAAAATGACCAAGTGAAATTAGGAAAAGCATGGTTTATAATAGTTTAACGTTTTGCAATATCTATTTTTTCCGATCATATTTTTGATGCGAAATTAGCTTAGACGCTATTTAATATTGTACTTATTCCGATATTACAATAAAAGTCGAGACAAGTACATCACGATTTTAGAAAAAAATAATAATTCTTAATTAAATCTTTATTTAATTAATACTGTATATAGCATTCATTGACTTTTGATTTTCGCAAGGAAGCTAACTGAGTTAATTCTTGTCAAGATACATGTAGTTTTTCCTGAGACTTTCTTGGTCTTAAGGAGTACAATCTTGTAGGTAGGGTCAGTCCCGGTCGCTCGAGCCCGTCTTTGTGATCTTTGTTGGTACATTTGAATAGAGAGAACATTCAACAGACATATTATAACATTCTGAAGTATGATCATTGATTTTAAATCAGGAGTAACTAATAAACATGCTACTATTTTTATTTTTTGTTCAATTTAAACGTAAATAACAATCTGATAGGTATTTTGAGTTCTCCAAAAAATATAGATATGCAGCACATTTGCTGATATTAGATTTATTAGATGAAAAATATATTTGTACTTGTTTTATATCCAACACTCTATGCTAAACAGCGTACATATACAGCCCACATGTATTGCATAATTGTAATGCAATATTTCGGTGCCTTGTCCACAAGTGCACTGTTTCCCTTCCCTATTTCACTATTACATTTTGTTTTGTCTCTGGTATATGGCATGTTGGCAAGTATACGTAGTAAGTATACAACTATAACATTGGCAGGTGTTTATCAAAATCCCTTTTCTTTTTTTAATCCCTCACCATGAGTGAAATCAAGATAATGTCCTTAAATTGTCAGGGGATCGGCCAGCTACCAAAGCGTACAGATCTATTTCACTATTTAAATGAAAAAATTGTAACATTTATTGTCTGCAAGATACACATTTCAGTCCAGGAAAAGATGAAAAATGTGTACGAACTAGATGGGGAAACGATTGTTATTTTAGTTCTTTTAAATCTAATGCAAGAGGTTTAGCAATCCTGTTTAACAATAACATTGATTGCAAAGTACATCAACCAAAGGCGGACTCGGAATTTGTTTGTTGTTAGATATGGCAATTGATAATAATAGATTCACTTTAGCTTCAATATATGGTCCAAACACAGATGATTCATTGTTTTTTGAAAGTGTAATAAATGCAGTTGAGGAATTAAATAATGAGGACATTATATGGTGCGGTGATTTTAATCTTGTCATTAATCCTGATCTAGACTACTGTAGTTACAAATCCATAAACAATAAAAAAAAAAGCTAGAGTCTAGAAAGTATACAAAATAAGTACCTGATAGACCCATTTAGAGAAACCCATCCCACAACAAAGAGATATTCATGGCGGAGACGCCAGCCATTTCAACAAGCCCGTTTAGATTTTTTTTTAATATCTGAAAACTTTCAAACTCCTATTAAAAGCTGCACTATAGAAAATATTTACAGATCTGATCATTCAGCTGTTCAATTGATTTTATGTTTTAATGAATTTATAAAAGGTAAACCTCTTTGGAAACATAAAAATTCATTGCTTAAATATATGCAATATTTAAAAAATATCAAGGGAAAAATTCAAGAAAAAACAAACAAACTCTCTTCCTATATATGATTTAGAAAATTTAGAAAACATACCTAATAATGATATTCAATTTACAATCAATGATCAACTGTTTTTGGAAACACTTATGATGGAACTCATCAGAGGAAAATCTATGTCATACTCCAGTTACTCTTACATAATGAGATTTTCGTAGAGTTTCTCGACCTGTTTATTTGCATACGGTCAGATACCACTATTGATTTGGTGCTTCTGATTGGTTGAAAAAAGTACAGGGTCTATTAGGGCATATATTTAGATTATAAGGTAGATTCTGATTGGATTACATTACCCAAATCATAACAAATCCCCATAAAACATCAAAATATTATGTTTCCATCATAAAACATGTTGATTTAGGATATTTTGACTGAAATTTGCATTTTTGTGGATACAATTTTACTGAGAGTATATTTGCAAAAAGTAAAATTTCTTTACTGCCATTCTGGGGGTGGCCACCTTCAGTGAACTATTAGAGGCTGAAAGCATCAGATTATCCCCAATTTGCTGGTCATTTTTGAGTGTCTCTAAGATAGTTCTTTAAAAAAAAGTTAGGTTTTATCATCCATTCGGATATAGGAATAGGGGTTGTAGACCAAAAGGCTATAATGGAGGCCTATGGAAAATGCAATAGTGGTATATGACCTAAAGCTAGATTCTGCATGGGGTAAAAGTGAAAGTAGACATAATTTGTTTCTAACACAATGATTTAAAAGTGTGAGAAATGTTGAATTATGTTGCATTTTGACTTTTCTTGTAACTTTTTTTTAATAATTTGTTAAATATTTGAAAGTTTTATGATGCAATATAGGTAATTTAAATTCTTTTATTAGGGTTGTGGACACAAAATTAGCCATACCTGACACCTGGTATACACAATTGGCATGTAATGCACCTATTTGACACAATTAAAGGTATATCCAGTAAGTTTTATTAATTTTTGAGGGCTTTGCATACATTTTTTGGCAAAAATGTCAGAAAGCGACAAGCTGCATCTGTCTGATAAGATGTCAAAAAGGCGTTTATGTCTGTTTTGAAAAAGATTTTGAGGTTAACTCTGACTCTTAAGTTCATCGCGTCTTTACAGTTAGTGTTGATATGCAAATATTTTATGCGGTTTAATACATTTTACAAATTAAATAATTTAGTTGGCAAAACATATGACATTTTCTAAAAAAAAAAAAAGTTTTTTTCTACCCCACCCCCTTCATTTTAATGAATTTTCATGGATCTGTACTGTCAACAGTGCTTTTTGGCTGCATGGTTGCATGAAAATGTTCTGTAAAGGTGGCACAAAAAATACCTAATAAAAAAATACGCTAAATTGTACAGTTACAGGCAATCTTGTGTAATGAGCATATTGTAAAACATGGCATGGCCTAAAAAATGGAGTTGGGGAGGATTTTGAAGATTCTGGATTTACGCGTAAAAATCACATGAATTTGACATCAGCTTTAAATCCCTCATATTTTGTAGAAAAATGTTTTTTTCTAAAAACAAAAAACACCATTTTCCTCAGAATGAATGTATGAAACCATTATGGTTGTTTTCAGCATCCAACACGTTCGTCTAGCATAGATCAGCGTGCATGTACGACTTGAAGCCTCGATTTGTGAGAAAAAATGCAGGTTATCCGTCAGATAGCCATGAGGAGGCGCCAAAAGCAATGACTATGAATGCAAGTTGATAAATCATACAAAAATGAATGACTTGAATTACAATGACAAAATAATAGCTTTGAGGAAACAAATAAATAGTTGGCAACGTAGATACCTGACTCCCATTGGTAGAATTACAGTTATAAAGTCACTCCTTTTACCTTCACTTAATCATTTGTTTTTATCCTTACCTAATCCAAAAGATAATGTTATCAATGAAATAAACACATTGTGTTTTAACTTCCTATGGCAAGGTAAATCAAGAATTAAAAACACTGTATTATGTAAGGATTATGAAGACGGTGGATTGAGAATGACGAATGTCTCTGCATTTATATCAGCCTTAAAAGCAACATGGATTAGAAGATTACTGTTAGAAGAAAACAAATATGTAAATATTCTAAAACGATATTTAGATATAAACAAATTATCTTGGTGTGGAGTTATGTATGCACAAGAAATAATAAATAATATTCAAAACCCCTCTTGGAAAGATGTTTTAAGTAGGGTAAGTGTGAGGTTTGGTGCACCTTAGAACCGGTTTAAACCCCCAGTGGCCTTTGTTGCCACTGAGCGTTCCAAGGCGGTAGCCCTATTGTCAACCCTTTTGTGTTTGTGATGTCGTTTGCATTTTTTATTACTTTTGCCTTCTCGTTTGTCTGTTTGCGTGTTTGTTTTTGTGTTTTGTGGTGGACTGTCGTCCTTGAATGCTGCTTTCCCTGTCCGATATGTTTGTCTTTCTTAAAGTCACACATACTAATACTATCCAGGCCCAAGCCAGTGAACACAGATCTATACTTATCAAGCCCAATCTTTTATAACGAAAATGTCAGGGTAGGGTCAAAAGCTATTTTATATAATCCTGGTTTGATAAAAGAAAGTATACTATAAACGTCATTGCAAAAATTGATGGGAATTTGTACACACAGGAAGAACTAAAACATGCATGTGATGCAAACATTAATTTTCTACAGTACCACAGTTTAGTAACTGCCGTCAAAAAATGAACATAGAAGCTACAAGCAAAATTGAAAAGCTCATCATACCAAATCCTATTAAAATATACATAAAAAATGAGAAGGGCCTAAAATATATGTATCTTCTACTAAACCAAAATCTTGAAATCCCTACTGCAAAACTTTCATGGAATAAACGGTACCAAATCAGCAACCCAGTTTGGAAACAGATTTTTACTTGACCTTTTTCAATAACCAAAGATATTACATTGCAATGGTTCCAGACACGCATCAACCATAACATCTTAGCAATAAATAGTTTTCTACATAAGATAAAAATACTTGACAATCCAATATGTTCTTTCTGTTCAACGGCCTCCGAAACAATTATACATATTTTATGGGAATATGAGAAAACAAAAAATATACAAAGTAACCTTAAAGATTGAAGATTAAAGCAAAAGATATTGAAATTACCCTTGAAGAAAAATCTTTTATCTTTGGAACATAAGACATAAATGTAAGCAACTTAATCCAGCTCATCCTTTTAGAGACAAAATACTACTTATATTACTGTAGATGCTCAAAAACATACCCACAATTACAACACTGAAGCACAGAATCCAACTTTTGTATAAAACAAGCAAAGAAATATCCATTGTTGAAAACAACTACAACATATTTTTAAATTCATGGGAAAAGTTTCACGAACTGTTTCACGAACTGTTAAATTAGAAAAAATAGGACCCAGATGTGTATTTGTTACTTTTGATCAATAGAATGCCAGATACTAATGCCAGAGACATATCCTCAACCCCTATCTCACTCCCCATATTCTTTTATTTAAAAACTATTTTCACCCACCCCATCATGATCCCTAAGCAATAAAGTTAAGTTATACAATTTTTAGTCATATTATTATTAATATATTCACTTTTTTGCGTATATGTGTGAATGTAAATGTGTAACCAAAACCGTAAAAACTCACTTAGAACCAAATAAAAATACTTAACAGAAATTTGCTATTTAAAGATTAATTTTTGACATTGTGTTCTATAAACTAGTGGTAATCTATAGTAAACTAGTGAGCGAGTGATTGAATGATTGAGTGATCTGAGTGAGTACTATCGATTTAGAATTTTGTTGTACATATTGTAAAAAAAAAAAGGTAAATGTTGTAAGGTGTACGAGGGGATGGTCCTCCTCGATCCCTCGTACATCACTGGACGGGGAGAATAAATCGGTCTCCAATTTTTGGAGATCGAACAAAATAAACAAAAAAAACACAAAAAAACATTGGATCAAAGGTCAACGTTATTTTACCCTTTGCAACATTGGCAATTAGCAATTGCATACTACTTCCATTTCCGAAATAAACTGCACTAAAAAGTGTTTAAAGAAAACAGATTAGCACTATTTATTAAAGAACTACTTCGACTGCACCAGCACATCCGGTGGATTTAGTGTAATTAAACATGAAAGCCGATAATTAACCTATACGACCGGTCTTCTGACCAAAGGTAAAAAGTTAAAAAAAATTGTATTAAATTACTCAAATGTTGGACCATTGATTATGATTGTACTTTAAAGCAAGGGATCACAACGTACTAATACACATGAAAAAAATAAGTTGTAGTAGCATTGCTCCTTTATTATTGCTCCCAGCTTATTGTTTCAAAAAGACAGGGTACGTGATAGGGGACTTATATTGCTTTTCTATAGTTCTCATTTTGGTTTCATTCTTGTTTTAACTGGAACCAGTCTAAACGGACACACGGCGATTTTCAAGTAATCGTCAATAATTCAAATTTGGAATTCTCAAATTCTTTTTTCGCCCTCTACAATACTTTTAAATATATTATTGGTTCATTAAAAACAATCTTTGAACTGTACAAACAAATACTTTCAAGTGTTGCAAACAAATCTAATGGGATGCTGCGATTTTTCAAACCAAGACATTATTATTGGCTTATTGTGGTTTTAAAATCGAATGTGTGATGTTATTGCTGTCCTTACCCGGAGAAGCAAAACTTCTCAGGTTTCTAGTCATGTGATAGAGGGGTTTTCTCCATTGAAGAAAACTCTATCTTTCATGACATGTGGCTCTTACATAAACGTCATGACGTCACGTAAAATCAAATACAGTTATTGCAGTATGCCTTTACTAAGCGCATATTGGGGGGACAATAATCCATTATGAGTTTATCCATGTGCGTTTGGGAAATCTAACCCTCAGAGCCGCGTTAACATGCCTGGTTACAAATCTGACTCTCGGTTGAGATTTCCCTGTCTCACATGGATATTCATGATGTATTCTTAGAATCTCTTTAATTCAGTTTACTTGCCGATGCTGTTTATGAAAGGCTTCCTGGATATTGATCAATGATATTAACCCGCAAGACTGACAAAGTTCCGCACTTTAAGAATCTATTGTTCAGCTTTAAGAGCTTTGATATTAATCAAAATATTGAGCGGATCTGCAGTGAATCTCTTACCGAAGTTACGTGTGGGAAATGCGATCTTATATTTCTCTACGTTCGATAACAGTTGGCACGTTTTTCATGATCGATAAAGGCAAGCTGAATATTTCATATTTTATTATTTGAAAGAAAACTATTTTAGTCGAACTTTGAAAAGGGAATTTGCATAAACATATACTTGTAGTACCAGTGTTGCGTTGAGATTAAAATAATATCAAAGCCAGTAGAAATAACGACGTCAACGTCAGCTGAATAATTAAAGTTGTGTGGAATTTCATAAAATAGGTAAATTAATATTTTATTCTAATTTAAACGTTTAATAATTTTAACAATCATATACAAATTAACATAGAAAATATCTATCTTTTATTACAGTCACAAGTTATTGAATTTACCCTTGTTCGTGTGTGGCGCAGTTGGTAGCGCGGCGGATTTGTAACCGGAGACCCCGGGTTCAATCGTCCATGATACTGATCACTGAGTTTCGTCGGTGTGTTCTTGGGCAAGACACTTTCCCTTAGCCTCGTCCGTCGGATGGGGATATAAACCGGGCGGCCCCGTGTATCGATCTATCATAGGAATCTATTCAATAATAAGAATAGGGCACGGTTCCCGGATTCCTATGTATCCCCCTCTCTCTGGGGCGGCTCTAAATAACCTATATTGTATTGATGAGCCGTTAAACAACATGCATTACCCTGTTCAATGATGCAGTCCGAGAGGGCGTATGCACAAGAAATAATGAGTTATGGAATGCAATACAAATCAGAGGTATTAAAAGTAGGTATATAACAAATACTGACAAGAGAGATCCTTTGGAAGCAACAAACACAAGTACGAGAATGAAGTAGCAGACTCGGTGTTATTGAGTCTGTTCATGAGAGCTAATGTAGGACGCAACCCCTCTCCTGCCCCCTAGCACCGGCTTAAGTGATATTCTACTTGTAAGCCACCTATAGTGGGTTCGTTGATCCCAAAGTAAGGAAATGTAGCATTCACAGAACACAGTCAACCAAAAGCATGCATTCAAAAACAAAACAAACGACAATTACAAGGAAAGGTATGCGACACCACAAACATAACAGGGTTGACAATAAGGCTATTTAAAGTCCTTTGTTGACCCTCGTTATGATTTATAGAGAAATGAAACTACACTTTTAGCAAATGCCTCTTTTTTATTATTTTACTGCGATGTTTATGGATACAAAATGTGTTATATCTGAGACCGTATATTGCATGTTTTAAGCAGACACACATGCTTTTACAAACATGCATCGGGTAAATATGTTTTATTATTACATTTCTTTGGTGAATGATTGGGATTTCTATGTGAAAGAATATTCTTAATCGCTAAATAATAACTCCGAACACAAAACTAACTAACTGTGACGTTGAGTTATGACGACACTAAAGTGTTGCTGAAGTCGACGTCATCCACTCAAACGAAATATTTAGGTTAAAATTATACATAAACTGATTTAAGTTGGTAAGGGATATCTTCTATCAACGATATATTTTGTTTAGGGTAGAATATAAACAATTGCTGATAAGCTCAACTATGTATGACCATACCAGGCTATTTAAATGCAGTCATTATTTGTATTTGTACATGTTTAAGTTGTTTTGACTTGGTAACAATTCTTTACCAAATATATACCAATAAACTCGATTTGATTTGATCCGGCAGCTATGATTACGCCAGGTATTTTATACCATCTCTGTTTATGTTACAATAACCTTTATTATTTCATATATATACATGTTTTCTTTTTCATTTGTATATCAATAGATTTCAATGCAAGAAATATGATATATATATGACTAACATTGCTTTCATCTTTGAATATTTACATCGCTATTGCATTCGCTACGATGAATCTTATTTGATTTTCCAATGAATACAATTACTTTCGGAATACCTCATGCTATGCCCTTTAACGGTTTTCATTGGATGATGGGCGGAGCTTAACTTAATAGAATATTGTGCATGAGAGGTGTGTCTAAAATGTTGCCGATCGTAACGGCTGTTACATTTTACTCCATAAAAATCGCCGTATAATAAACTATTTTTCCGACTCCACACACTTTAAACCACCCAAATATTTGTCATACCCCAAAAAAAACTAAAAGAGCGCATTTCATTCCTTAATTGTGTAATGACCCGGCTGTGGATCACTTTTATTGTTGCTCTGGCGTCTGCAAACTCACCGAGCACTAACTTAATGATTATAATTGTTGCTGGTTGTATCGCAGTTTCAAAAGCACAAGTACTGGGCTAACTTTGGAAAGTCATAATAAAATAAATATCTTAGCTGTTGAGACTTTTCAGATGTGCCTAATACTTTAGAAACGTGGATGCCGAAGGACCAATGCAGTTGTTTTGTCCTTATCCAGTTGTTTTTTTATTGAGTTTTAAATTTTTATATTATTTTTTAAATGACACAATATTAGACCAAAAGATGACTAGAACTGAACAAACTGTTTTATGTAGTAACTGTTATACTGAAAGGAAAAAGAAACGCATAATCAAAAAATTGCCTATTCTACGCTATTATATACACCGAATTCCACGAATATTCCAGATATATCTAAACGGGTTTTGTACAAAAAGGGGCTACAACTAATTACAAAAAGGACAACTCTGTCATGTAGTAGGCCTTTTAATTAAAGTATACTTTGTGACACGAATTTTTTTAATGTTGAAGTTTCGCTTGAAAAAGTAAAGGCATATCAGTATTGTTTTTAATGTTAAGAGATTGTAAAGTTTAAAGCCTTATTTTGCTCACCTGCTTGAGACAAATGCGCATTCTGTCGATAATAAAACTTTAAAGCGGTAACCATTGGTGTGTTCGGTGCTGTTGAAGCCAAGGACAGGCCTAATGTCGGCCTGTACCATTCGATTAGCAGTAGCATATTACACATACAGTATATAGCTGAAATTCCCATTATGCGTTTCTTTTTCCTTTCAGTATATTTAAATTTAAATAAGCAGAACCTAACAATATGTTATTAAATCACCGTGTTAATAAATACTGATAGTGTTAAACACAGGTTTTCATAGATGCATGCATGCAATACTAACATAATCATCATCATATTCATTATAACCGCTAACCAACCGATTTAACATTCTACAATTCAAATGTTAAATAACATAAAATAATTTACTTTCCTGCCTACTGCTCTAAACTGCTGGGTCGATAAAGTACAAATAAACAATATTTTAATTTAGTATATTTGGTATATATTTATTTCAATTTTGTACCTAATTAATATATTTTACTTGCCATAAATTTTGTACCTACAAGAAATGCGTTTCATGTTATTTGTATTACATTCAATTTAAGAAACTGAAAAAAAATCAAATCGATCAATCTTAATTACAACGCTTTCTAACGGAAAGTTACTATATTTCGTATTTTTTTCACTAAATAGGGTTGGGATAAATGAATGGTCTTTCTTTTACAGTCTTCTATTGCTTTAAACTGTAACAAAGAAACGATTCCTAGCTAACTTGATTCCCAGCTAACTTCTGACTTTCTGTGCAGACGAAATAGAGTTGTTATAATCAATATTGCACAGCACTGCCCACAGATTATACACTACTTCTAATCTTACTCATTTGGTTTGCTGATATATACAATCAGTATATCAGTTAGTTCAAATTCAATCATAATATAGAAGACAGCCATGTCATTTTATCTACTTTGGCTTTAGTTCGCCCAGAATAACAAATGTTTTAATGATGCCTTGGGTTTGTTACCATGTCACTTACTGTATATACTGTTTTGCATCATAAAGGGACTCATAGCAATCTTTGTTTAAAGCTCACGGCATCCCGTTAGTTGTTCTACATAGCTTGCATATTTGCAAATCATTAATAATCATGTCAATAATGTTTGGGTCGATATTCACATGGGTCAATATTCTATAGATAAAACTAAAATCTCCGACGCTTCTAATAAAACGAGTGGTAATAAGTATTAAAATGTGTATATACAACTAAGTTTTTGTCGGAGATATTAATGTGCGCAATGGGGTATTCTATGTTTAAGTGTACTGTAAACATATGTGATATCCACTCACTCATTATCCCATATATTACAACATAGATATAAAAATGGTTAGAGCAGGCTTTACATATATTGAAAGCATAGGTGGATTATTTCCTTCCAAAGATAGTTAAATGAAAAGACAAGATATATCTTATTATCTTATAGGTACACGAAGGAGGATATCTCCTATTGAGGAGGTGTATAGTAAATATGGGATATGATATTGTCATGGGTAGTTTATACATTTTATACAATGTGGGTTATGTTGCAGGATATGTTTAAAAGAGGGGTGTATTGAACAAGAGAAAACAAAATGATGACGTTGACTATACGCGTATACATGCAGAAAATAGATATGTCGTTGATCTGTACTAGAAAGCCAGTACTACGACCGTCTAGGCTAGCCAAGAACAGTAACCTAAATTCGCATTAAAGTAACCCAATCAATATAATTTAGAAAACTCCGTATTGATTACCAGATAGAAAGCTAGTTCAACGACCGTTTAACTAAATGACAAACAATTCAGACAGATTTACTCACTAAATATTGGGTATTATATGGAACTTGGGAGATGTGGTAGATATGGAATACACTCAATAATGTCAGTGTTTTCGAGCCCAGCAGACAAAACTTACAAGCTGATCCACTGGGCCGTCAAACAGTGCAATTTTATTACATTACATATATGAGAAATGATGTCCATGTATAGGTTTCTCCCCTTATATGGTTTACGGCCATCTTTTACAGACCTGAATTTGGTAGTAAACCAAGGGTAAAATCCCTCCCATTTGCTTTAGGTATACGCCCACTAGCTTTATATAGAACTATAGATATCTTTAAGTAAACGCATTTTGATTTTACCCTAACTTGAACGGAATGTGTGTTTCAGTAGATCTTGAACGAGTTCTTTGATGAGCAATTTTAGCTCACCGACGCTGATGGCTCATAGTTGAGCTACTGGGATCGCTGTCCGTCCGTCCGTCGTCCGTCGTCATGAACTTTTGCTCCGAACAATTTCTTAGAAACCAAGTAAAACCCGAAAGTTGAATAAACTGTATGTAATATTTATTTGACTTTTACAGCTACTTGGGTAGGTGGAGGATTCATCAATGGTACATCTGAAGTTATTGTGCGTCATGGTTTCATCTGATGCCAGGTTCCGTTCGGACATGCAATTTCTCTCGTTATAGGTATAGTATAAACATTTATTCTTGTTTAATCAAATTCACTTCGGACGAAGCCTATCTGACTGTGTTGTGTAAGAGTAAGTTTAATCATAGAATCAACAGATTACATTTCTGAAAATCTCTGAACCTTAGTATAGCCGATTCCCTGTTTTAAAAAGAATAAATATATATATAATTTAAAAGATAAATGCTTTGTCACTCTGACTGCTTTTACTACCAGGAAGTTTCGGATACATTCGCAGATTTGTTTTTACATTGCTATGAAAGGGTATATTGACTAACTAGGAGAACATCCTCGTCAAAACATGCTTTTCTTCTATTTATCCTCGTAATTGTTGTGTGTTTTCATTGAATGCGTGTTTTTGGTTGACTTCGTTTTCTATGAATGCTAAATTTTCTATTTGACATTATCCCTACTTTTAACACGTTTTTCAAGTTCAAGTTTTTAGTTCAAGTTTTGAGGAAATACCATATAAAGTCTCCTTTCAGAAATCATTTAGTTCATTCAAAGCGCAGGGTGTTTCCCTCTATTAATAAGTTCAATACTAAGAGGTGCAGTTGTTGCAGTTATTTATCTTGCAAGTCCACCATTAAATCAGCTGTTAATGGTAGATTGTTTAATGTATGTCTAGCTTCTAATGTTGATTGACGTACTTCTCACGTAATTTATGTTCTGACTTGACATGCACCATGTTGCGGTATACAATATGTTGGACAAACAGGTCGATCCTTAAAAGTTCGATTTCGTGAACACAAATATAATGCAAGTAATCCTAAAAAGTTAAAAAATCACTTGTACCAACACTTTCGTCAGTCAGGTCATAATTTTAATAACGTAACTGTTCAACCGGTTGAATATATATTTTTTGATAATGATGCTACTAAAAGCTTTAAAATAAAAGCTAGAAATATTGCAGAACTTAAGTGAATGAAAAACTTACAGACACCTTATCCACTCGGCCTTAATGACAATATTTATCAAGAAGGAAATATTTCTAAAGATCCTAATATTGACATTTTTTCTATATTTTCTATCCGAAAGCGTAAAGCTAGGTCTCATGGTCTTAGGCGTAATCGTAACATCAAACGTAAATCGCGTGTAATTATTTCTGTCGCTGATTTACATACCATTTTTAAACAGTCTGGAAAGCACTCTATGCTTTCGCGGCTTACCTCTTTGTCCATTTCTTCACTAAAGTTGATCGACGAGGAAACCGACAAAATTTTCATTCGTACAGATCCCTTGTATAACACTGCTTCCATAGTTCAAACTTATACACAACATGTTCTCCGACCCCATATTGACAAGGAGTCTGATCACGTCAGGCATTTTCAAAAAACTACTATATATTAACAAAGGTATTGATTTCATTGACATGCCTAGTATTTTTCGAGATACTCATGTATCCCAAAATATTTCAAAAATTCTGAAAGTCCTGTAATTTGTTATAAGTATAAAAAGCCTATTAGAAATATTATTTTCAACTACAACAAAATAGTTTCTGACCTTGATATAGTACATAATACTCCTAAGGAACGTGAATGCAACACATCAAAATTTTGCTATGCTCCAGCAGGTCATCACTGGTAATTTTGATATTATTGATAAACGTATTCGGCATTTGTTTTCGAAAGGTCCTAAATATAGATTACCTTCAACTATTGATTTTAATGCCTGTCGTGCCCATATCGCCCACTCCATTGAAGATTTTAGTATCAAATGGTGTCGTAGAGAACATGCGGACCCAAACTCACTTTCTACTTGGAAAAAGTCAATTCTGAAAATTATAGATACACGTATTAATTTTTCTTTTATAATGCTAACCCCTCTTTAGTTCCTCCGAGACCTAGGTTTTCCTTTCGTAATTTAAAATCGGGAATTCAGGAATTTCATAATAAATTTGTTTTAGTTCCTGCAGATAAAGCAGCTAATAATGTAATTATTGTTTGACGCCTACATTACGTCAATGTTTTATCTCTGGAACTCGGCAGCACCAATTCGTATACTCCAGTTAATTCTACCGAGGATGATGTTGTTTCCGCACATATCACTCGGTGCACTACTTTCAAGGCTAGTGTAAACGATAAGCAAAATAAACTGCCTACTATGTACTGGATTCCTAAATTACATAAAAATCCATATAAGGCTCGCTTTATTTCGAATTCTAGTGCCTGCACCACAACAAACATCTCCAAACTTTTAACTTCTTGTCTTACTGCCGTTAAAGATCACGTTAAACTATATTGTGATAAAACTTATGAAAACTCTGGGATTAATTTATTTTGGTCTATAAAAAATTCAGGAGACGTTCTTGATAAAATGTTCAAGAAAGATCACGTTTCATCAATAAGCACTTATGACTTCTCTACACTATATACAACCTTACCACATCACCTTATTAAAGACAAGCTAATTTCTCTTATTCAAAAAACATTTGCTAGAGAAAATACTACATTTTTGGCATGTAATAATATAAAAGCGTTTTTTACTAACGGCAGTTTTGACAATTATACTATGTGGACTTGCTATGAAGTTTGTGAAGCACTCATCTTCCTATTAGATAATATTTTCGTCAGGTATGGAACCACCGTTTATAGACAAATTGTTGGTATCCCTATGGGTACGAACTGTGCACCACTTGTCGCAGATTTGTTCTTATTTTGCTATGAAAGGGATTTCATATTGAGTCTTTCACCAGATACCCAGGCAGATGTTATTGAAGCCTTTAATGATACCTCTCGGTATCTGGATGACATATTGAACATTGACAACCCTTTCTTTCCAACTATGGTTAATTATATGTATCCTAAACAACTTCAGCTTAACAAAGCTAATATATCTGATAATAACGCTTCTTTTCTTGAATTAGATCTCTCGATTGAAAATGGTAAAATAATTAGCAAAATCTATGACAAGAGAGATGATTTTAATTTTGACATTGTTAATTATCCCCACTTGGATGGGGATGTGTCCCGAGCAATTTCTTATGGGGTATATGTGTCTCAACTTATTCGTTTTTCTAGAGCTTGTCTTCGAGTTGAGGACATTAATATTCGTAATCTTTGTATAACTAAAAAGTTACTCAATCAGGGTTACCGTTACCATAAACTTCGTAAAACCTTTGCAAAATCTTATTATCGTAACCCTGATCTTCTTTCCAAATATAAAAGTAATTTAAGATTCTTCTGCGACAAGGACTATCACAACCTGACTTCTATGGTGATGTGATTTATAAACTTCGTAAGATTCTAGGTCATGATCACTTTCATACTATCTTTGTTAAACTTGTTAAAAAGTTTATCAAAAGAGGTTATGACTCTATCATTTTGCAACGTACTGCATGCTTGGTGGTGGACCCTTTTACAGTTCGCCACTATGCTTTCCTCTTTAAATGTACGATGACCGGACAGGCTGTGGACCCTGTGATGACGCCTACCTAAAGCCCATTGGGACGGTGGCGTTTGATGTTTGTCCAGGATCTTTCTTGTCGTGCCCTTAATGGTTTATTCTCTTACTGCTCTGGCTTCTGCAAAGTCATTGAGTACCTTCATTGTGGCTTTCTAGGCTGGTGTTTTTTTGTATTATATTTACACTAGCATATTTGTGTTTTACTTATATTGCCTATTGATGCTGCCTTGTTGGTTAGAGATTAGATCATGGCGGGGATTTTTTTATTTACACTGTCCTGTTTTAATGGGATGACAGTAGGGTAAGTGTGAGGTTTGGTGCACCCTAGAACCGGTTTAATCCCACAGTGGCCTACTTTGCCACTGACCGTTCCAAGGCGGTAGCCCTATTGTCAACCCTGTTTGTGTTTGTGATGTCGTTTGCATTTATTATTGTTTTTGCCTTCTTGTTTGTCTGTTTGCGTGTTGGTTTCTGTGTTTTGTGGTTTACTGTCCTCCTTGAATGCTACTTTCCCTGTCCGATCTTTTTATATTTCTTTATTTTTTTCAAGGCTCATTAAGAGCATCTGATATAACAAATTTGCATTGTACAGAAAAAGGAACAATAACAAAACTATTTACATAACATAACTATTTACATAACAATACACATACATAACCATCACACAACCAACCATCAATCTGTACATGAATGGAATGACTAGAATGAATCATGAGTGAATCCTAATTTACATGTTTAGTTATGTATTTTTGCTATCTAGCTGTTTTTTGTTGTTTTTTAACTAATAAGCATAGCATATGGAGATCGAGTGTATACATTTATATTACATAAACTATATATATGTGCAATGTAAATATCTATATGTTTGAGATGAAAGAAAAAAACATTCTATCGCTCTTTGAGCAAAACTATATCCAGTTATTTACAAGCTTTAAGAATGAGTTCACAACATCTGGCTAATTTTAATAATGTATTCTTATTTTACTATTCATTAATAGCTCATATTTAACAGAATTTGGATTTTTATAAAAATATTGACCGATAATTTTTTTCCTAAATAAATAGTGAAATTCATCACCCAACAAATGAGCATTACAAAGTGTACATGTGCGTATATTGCTTTCTATGTTTAAATGTCTTCCTTTTTCTATAGGCATTTTATGATTCATGCAACGGACTTTACATAAAGTATTAGACAAACCAAATGGCAAAATATTAAAATACTGCTCAAAAAGAAACTCTTTCGTATACATTCTATAGTTTAAACATTTACCTAGACTTTGTATATCACTATTCAAAGATTGAACAAATTGATCTCTTATGCGACTCAACTAATTTTTTAAAATAATCTGAGCTATAAACTTTCTGATCTAATCAGTAATTAGACATCCCAAATTCGTTGAGTGACTTTTCAACAAATTGTATACATGGAAATTTAATTATGTTGTTTTTATGAAGATAATATGCAAATTGCATATTTTGGTTTCTTTAGCATTTTCAATCCCACTGGGAGCTCGACTTGTAAATGAGGAAGTTTCGATTCTTACGGATGGCGGGAGGTGTACAGTACTGGTTCTACCCAGGAAAAGTGGGTGGTCTGCCTCCACCACAAAAAAAAAATCGACCAGTATGTATAATCTTGCATGTGTTTAAAATGACGTAAAACACCATACAAACAAACAAAAATACAAGTTTTTCTTGTGACTTTAATACTAGTATATTTCTTTCACAGGTGGGATTTTCTTTGCTGAGAAGATGCGATATCAGGGCTATGTTACAATGCTTGACTATCGAGAGCGTATGGATGGTCTGCTATGCATACCAGCGCTCCCTGGAGAGGTCTTCTGGACCGCTGCCATACTTGCAGCTCTTGGTATATATTCAACTCTCTATTTCTCTCTATAAGTTTTATATTCCAGAACGGGAAATTTGGCTGTGAGTCCAATTAGAGGAAAAAAATAATCTGGCTCCCTCTTAAGTCTATATGATAAATGTAGATCTAGTTCATCACCCACTGGATTCAACATGGAAATGTTTAACCACAATAAGGCTACATCCACAACATCTGCTCAGAAGTTTATAGAAATCTACAGTTGAAATGAGTTGTAGAAGACAGTGATAGTATTCATGGTTGTAGTAAATGTGATGTGCATAGATCATGGTAGTAATACATATGGTATATATTAGTCATGGCAGTTATAAATGTAGTATACACTGGCAATGTTGGTAGTAAATGTGTTGTATAAAGTGTTATAAAGTGATCATGGTAGTAATTTGGTATACAATAATCATGGTAGTAATGAACATGATATTCATATAAAGTCATGGTTATAATTAATGTGGTATACATAAGTCATGGTTGTAATAAGGCCATTATTTTTTGATAATTCGTTTTACGAACCCTCCTACGACAAAACGAGATTAGGTATTTGATTTGTCCATAGGGAATTTGATTGTTTTTTTGTGTTTTTTTCAGCTATCCTCTGTCTTGATGGTTTTTAAAACAAATAATAAAAAATAATGGCCTAAATGTGATATACATTGTCATGGTAGTATGTAAATATTGCAATCATGTGAGGGTGACAGTGAATATTTGTCAACCTTCTAAGGTTATTTATTTTATTATACTGAAAAATATGTTTGAAAAAGATATTTGGTTTTGCTAAATATTCCTTTGAAATACATGGTCACTTCTCTCTGTTCAAAATCACTATTCTCAGCACCTAGAAAATATTTTTTGGCGGATGGTTCTTTATGTTCTTTCGGAATCTTCAGCTGTGAACTCACGAGTAAACTTCAAATCACCTTCATAAAGTTGTGCAAACTGTGTCGGCCATTTTAGTAAATGTTCACTGGTTTTCATTTGCGTATGTATACATACACTTTTCAGCATTGGACATCCCAATACATAATTATAAACTTGCTTTGACTTTACAGTCATAAGACAGTAATTATACTGGGGTGACATTACAAAAAAAATACTATCATTCAGTGACTCACTCCATGGAGACATTACAAGCGATATGCGATATTACAAAAATGGGAAAATAACTCCATGGAGACATTACAAGCGATATGCGATATTACAAAAATGGGAAAATAACAGTCTATGAACATTTAACATGGGTGTTTGACATGAGGTATATTATTAAAAAATATGATATCAGTGGTCATGGTAGTAATAACTGTAGTATGCATAGCTCATGGTAGTAATACATGGGGTATTCAGTGGTCATGGTAGTAATGAATGGGGTATTCAGTGGTCATGGTAGTAATAAATGTGGTATTTAGTATTAGTAGTCATGGTAGTACTAAATGTGATATACAGTGGTCATGGTAGTAATACTTGCAATATGCAGTGGTCATGGTAGTAGAAAATGAGGTAAAGAGTAGTCATGTTAGTAATCAATTTGGTATGCTGTGGTCATGATAGTATTACAATACAAGGGTCCTGGTACTTTAGCGATGGACTTTGTGAATAGCATCAACAAGTAAGTGGACTTAAGAAGCAGCTTCAGCCACATGCAATGCCAGGTTATAGACAAAGCTATGCGCTATATGCCAGTGTTAATAAGAATGGTATGGAACATGGTAGTCATTGCCCAGTACAAAACGATCCCCTACACCACCAAACAAAACATCCAATCAATTCATAATTTAGAAGAGCAAAAGGCGGCTCACATAGGAAGCAGACAAGTACAAGCATAACTAAGTATTAACACCAACACATAAGGTCTATCCACCAAATATGGAAAGATCCATATTAAACAAAAGAGTTGTCGAAAGGACAGCATTCTCTACTATTCAAAGTCAATTTTAAACAAGGTCACTGACACTTCTGTCTCATCAACCATGGTGCCAGTTCATTCACAATGTCAAGTCTTAATTGTGGAGGTTAATAGGTGGTGATGACTGAGGTGAGGGTGTAGGGGTGGGGGGAGCGGGTGGTCAGTAAACATATATACCAAATATCAAAGCAAGACCTTCAGTACCCCAGAAAGAATATAAACTTGAAGAGGGTGGGGAGGGGAAGTGAAGTGTTACTGAATAGGGGAAAAAAACAGAAATAATACAACATTTTAATTGTCGGGTGGGGGTTGAGAGGAGGGTGTTGGGGAGGGGCTGGAAGAGAACAGGATGGATGCTGACTTGGTAACTGAAGAGAAACCAAAACTAATAGAATAAATATGTGTCTATCTGGGGTGATGGTGGTGCTGTTGTAGGAGTGGGGAAGGTGTGGGGTTTATAGGCTATTGACATTTACAGGCTTACCATTGTTAGTGGATGTATGCAGTGAGTTTCATTGAAATATATGAAGCTGCTTAAACAATTTTTAACTGAAACTCTAAGTTGAAAAAGAAAATATCATCTGGCTAAAATGAAATAAAAAGTTATGAAACATGATTGTGTCTGTAAGTGATGACACTTGTCAAGCTCCTTTGGCAGGGATATATGGCGAGTGGGTATTGAAATAAATGGACTTGCCAACAAATAAAATAAAAGCAATTCTAAGTCAAAAATAGGCCACACATTTTCTAAAATACAATACAGAAAATATTTATCCAGAAAAAGGGCCATAATTTTGCTAAATGCAATACAGAGTTATGGAACATGTGTATGCTAGCAGTCATGATTTACTGAAGTTGTATAAATAATTAACAATCACCTATTGAAATAAAGGCCTTGCCTAAAAACTTAACCAGAGTTTTGAAGTCGAAAAAAGAACATAACTTTGCTTAAATGCAATACAGAGTTAATATGGAACATGTGTCTACTAGTGCCCTTGATATTCCAAGCTTTACTGAAGTTTTGTTGATGTACGACTTTAAGTGGACTTGTCAAAAAAGAACTTAAACCAGAAATTCAAAGTAAGAAAAGGGTCATGCTTTGCTTAAATGCCATAGCCATACAGAGTTGTGGAACATGTGTCTACCAGTGTCCTTGATGGTACTGATGACATATTTCAAGTTTCACTGCCCAGTGGTTGCTGAAATAACAGGACTTGGCCAACAACTGAAAACCAACCTCGACGCAGACGTTGAGTAGATCTACAAAAGCTCTTCTTATTCTACGAATAGTAAAAAAAAATATTCTGGCTTTCAAGGTGACGAAAACAGATAATCTGGCCGGTGTATGAGACGAAATAAAAATCCCGGCTTTAAAGAAATAAAAACAAAATATTCCGGCTCAAAGGAAAATTCCCCCACCCCCACCCCCCACCCCCACAGAAATCAAAAGAGTCGGTCCCTTACCGCATATCCAGTCTCAGACCGACACAAATAACTTACTTTTTTAAACGTTTATATATATTTCACTATATCTCATTATTATGAACCTAATTAACTGTTTAGATAAAGTTATTTGTTGATACACTAAAATCAAGTATAGTTTAGCTGAATTTTGAATTTTGCGACGGTATATCAGTTGTTTAAGGTCGCACATTCGTTAAACACGTATAGCGACCGTTAAGCACGTATAGCGACCGTAGCGACCGTTAAGCACGTATAGCGACCGTAGCGACCGTTAAACACGTATAGCGACCGTTAAGCACGTATAGCGACCTTAGCGACCGTTAAACACGTGTAGCGATCGTTAAGCACGTATAGCGACCGTAGTGACCGTTAAGCACGTATATCGACCGTAGCGACCGTTAAACACGTATAGCGACCGTTAAATGACCGATATACTGCCTCAAAAGTCAACATTTCAATACTCGTTTTAACTTTCTAATGCATTTCAGTGTGTTGTTTTTTTACAGATTTTCTTACAAACGCTTTCAAATAAAACTAAATTACCTCATCTTTTGGACGGTTTGACGTCACATGACTGGATTTGCGGTGGGTTATGCATTACCTTTTGAACGTCCACCAATCGGATTGCAGGATTTTTGTCAAGTGCGTTAGAATCTAACTAAATTTAATAATAAATGTGACGAAAAGATGTTCAACAATAATTTAGTTGAATGATCTAGTCCCATATTTATTAAAATGTATCTTTCAAATGTGTCCACATGTGCTACTATATCTGTTATATTGGATATACAGTCCAATATAGCCATTATCGTGTCAGCATACATTGCCGTTTTCTACACATTCGTTGGCGGACTTTACTCAGTTGCTTACACGGACGTTGTACAGCTTATATGCATATTTATTGGTCTGGTGAGTCCATTCCTAAAATGATATACAAACGCAGTCGTGCAAATGTAAGAAGTAACAAATGTTGCAAAGAAAATGTTACTTCAATTCTACACTTTATGTTGCCTAGTTAGATCTTAATATATTCAATGTGTTCAGGTTCCATATAAATTGGTCCCCATAGCTGATCAGACTTTGAAAACCATATGTTTTTGTTGTCAATAGAGCGCTTCAAACTCACTGACCTCTTGTTTAGAAAGAGAACAAACTACTGCTCTAATTCTTTGGGGGAGTGGGGGTTGTGGGTGGGAGGGGGGCGGGAAATTAAAGTCCGGTCCTTTTTCCGGACGGTCACGTTCGAGCACACACACTACAGTTTTTATGACCTGTAAATTAACGTTATTATTATAATCACAGATTTTCAAATATTCTAAATTTGCAGTTGGTGTCTGTTTCATTTGCTTTGGTCACGGGGCAAAGAATAGGGTCACTCCAGATCCCTTTGGAGGGGTAGGCAGATGGGTAGAATCCCCCCAAATGCATGTTCATTTTATCATTTTTTGTTCATGTTCATTAAAGGTCTTCATCGTGATCCCTGCATTGTTTCAGGTGCCATCTCGCTCACATCAAAAGAGCAGTGGCAGAAAAACAATAAACGTAGCTCCAGCGTAAATAGAGTTTCTACGATAGAATTTGCAGAAACTCTTCAGTTCAGGGTGAGAAGGTTTTACGCCCATTTTCCATATTTTATCTCGATGTACATAGAGGATGAGCCTGGCATGTTCATGCCTGTTAGGCGCCATATAACCTGTCATGTGTTGGTGCGCCTTAAAACCCAATTCAGTTCAGTTCCATTTGCGTTCACCCATGAAGCAGCAGGAAATATCAACGTAAATGCCACTGAAGTCTGGGTTAAAGAACTTGATCCTCAAAGTGCAGGAATATATATAGACAGCGCTTTGCTGCTCATATTTGGAGATATACCATGGCAGGTAATACAATAAGTATATAGGGTTAGCGCATCTGAGACATTTGAGCTATTGTGACCATTTTTGGTTTGTCCATCATTGACGTCTTCGCCCATACACCTGTTCTTAATCGACTTCTCCTCAGAAACAGTTTTGTCAATTTTGACCAAGCATTAGATGGATGATCCTTAAAACAATGTCTTAAACGTTTGTTAAAATAAGGTCAATTCAGCATTTTCAAGAATTGTAGGACAAATTTTGACAGGTTTTATCCAGATAATATCAGTACTACTTAGCCTATCACGTTTATTCAAATGAAGTCCTTGTCTGGTATGGGAGGAGGGGTGAGATGTGTTTGGGGAGAGAGTCACTCTCCATTTACATCTAGATAGTGTTTACTTGCATGCCGGATAAGGCTATCCACGTTTTACACGGGGGTGGAAAGTCTTTTCTTGCATACCGGACAAGGATATCCGTCATTTTACTGGGGCTAGATATTTCCATCTCACCCTATAGGGTCGAGATAAAAATTCACGCGCGCCAACAACCGGTATGCAGGAAAATATGCAAAACGTTAGTAGCTGGTGGCGTCAAAGCACAACATGTCTCTGATATGCAAGAAAAAGAATCTATCATGGGTATTCGGTTCAGATAGTGAATTCCAACCCTCAGTATAAGTGTTTTAATCGGAACCTCGACAGAGCCTCGGTTCCGATAAAAACACTTGTACCTCGGGTTGGAATTCCCTATCTTCACCGGAAACCCATGAAAGATTCTTATAATCTTTATGGGTAAAAATAAAAGTCATGCGCGCACCAACATCCGGTATGCAGGAAAACATGCACAACGTTAGTAGCTGGCGGCGTCAATGCACCACATGCCTTGATATGCAAGATAAACAATATATCATGGGTATTCGGTTCAGATAGGAATTCCAACCCTCGGTATATTAAATGTTTTAATCGGAACCTAATAAAACACTCATACCTCGGGTTGGAATTTCCTATCCATGACAGATTCTTATATTCTGCCACCACTCAAGTAATACCTGAAACAATACATGGATCATGATGAAGATCTTTAATGAACATGACAAAAGTGACAATATGAACTTGAATTCGGGAGGATTCTACCTCTCTGCCTGGATAAGCGGTGGTGATATTCTTGCCCGGAAAGAGGAACCACGCGGGTCTTTTATTTATTTATTTATTTGTTTATTTAAGGCCTGCAGAGTTATCTGTTAAATTAATAAGCTAATAGTAGTAAATTTAGTGTGAGTTCATATGGACTGATTTTGTCTTTGTTGCCAACTTACTTTGTCTTTGTTGGCAGCTGTTTTTTCTTTGTTGCCAAATTACTTCAATTTGATCGTATGAGATGCCACTATCTTATGAGATGCCACTGAATGGTTAAAAGAATACAATACTTTTATGACATATTTCAGGCATATTTCCAGCGAGTGTTATCAGCTAGTACTATATGGAATGCCCAGATCCTATCATATGTTGCAGCTGTTGGCTGTATTGTCATGGCTATTCCATCTGTACTGATTGGTGCCCTAGCTGCCACCACAGGTGAGGTTACTTTAAAGCTACGTACTCTACACATGCAAGGCTACTTTAAAGCTACATTGTTCTATTGTTCCCACGAGTAAAAGTAGATATAAAAATCGAAAAGGAAAAGTAGCATTCAAGGACGACAGTCAATTTTAAAGCTGCATACTCTATATTCAAGAAGCTTCCACGGGTAAGACTAATTTTAAAGTCTATATTTAATACTTTAAAAATACATACTTTATATTTAATATGCTTTCACTGGTAAGGCTACTTTAAATGTATATACTGTCTGTTTAATATGGTGAGTTAAGGTTGCTTCTACATACTCCATATGTAATGTGGTTTCACATGGAAAAGCTACTGCTTCCACAGGAAAGGCTACCGCTTCCACGTGGAAAGGCTACCGCTTCCACATGGAAAGGCTACCGCTTCCACATGGAAAGGCTTCTTTAAAGCTGCATACTGTCTATTAAGTAAGCGTCCATAGTTAAGGTTGCTTCTACATACTCATTGTACACCTTGTAATTATAAGATAGCATACACTGCACAGATAATGGCCATTTAAAGTTGCATGCTATCTGTTTGCTTTCACAGGTAGTGCTGTTTTAACGTGCATAACCTCCTTTATACTACACTTCTACATGCAAATCTATATATGTTAAAGTTATTTACATTGTGCTGAAGTTATTTCCACAGGAAATGCAATTTATAGCTAATATTTCGTATGTACCATGCTTCTACAGGGATGGCGACGTCCAAAACCTTCAAATGGTCATATCTTCTTAGTTTTGATCATTAGTTCACCCGTATTAAGGGTTTTCAGAACTCTCAATTAATACAGCCCATTTAAATATAGGCATGTATTCCCTTTTGTAAATATATGCACACTCCATTCAATATACTTCCGTATATAAGACTGCTTTAAAGCTATATATGCGTTATGCTCTATTCAATATGCTTCTATATGTAAGACTCCTTTAAAGTTACGTACGCTTGATTCAATATGCTTCCATATACAAGACTAAATCTACAAAATCTCCATTCAATATGCTTCCGCATTTAAGACTGCTTTAAAGCTACACACACACTATCCAAGATGATTCCATGTTCAGATGTAAGACTACTCTGATTTACACACACTTTAATCAATATGCTTCCATATGTAAGACTGATTTAAAGCTACAAACATTCTATTCAATATGCTTCTATATGTAAGACTCCTTTAAATCTATAAAAGCTCTAGACAATGTACTTTAATATTTAAAACCTCTTTTAAAGTTACATACGCTCTATTCAATTTGTACATGCGCACTATCCAACATGCTTCCATATGTTCATATATAAGACTGTTTTACACGCACACTAATCAATATGCTTCCATATGTTCATATGTAAGACTGCTTTACACGCACTCTATTCAATATGGTACCATATCTTTATATGTTATACTACGTCTTGCCATTTCATTAAACATTAAAACTCATTTGTGTGATATCTACTGATTATCAAAGAAATATTCAATCATTTTGATTTAATTTTTATATCAAAATAATGCTTCACTTTAACCATTACCATATCAAATATTGAGCATTTACTATATAGTGGTGGAGATATTAGTGATGGCCAGTTGCTTTCATATTTGTTTTTCAAAAGCGAATGTCAAATGAATCGGTATATCGGTATCAGTATTAGATAACTTTTGTTTAATTCGATGTTAGGCGGAATTAAGAAAATATACTCTTTGCTTTCTTTTCTTCAAAATCTTAACACACTTACAGATTGGAGCAAAACAGATTACGGACATCCGATACCTGAAGACGAACTGAACTTGGTGCTACCCTTAGTTCTTCAGTACATGACTCCAACTGCTTGTCATTCATTGGTCTTGGAGCAGTCTCTGCCGCAGTTATGTCCTCCGCAGACTCATTTCTTTTGTTAGCGAGTTCAATGTTTGTCAGAAATGTGTACAAATTTGTTTTTAGACAAGGTGTAAGTGGCATATAATATAGTATTTATGAGATATTTATACCGAGCAGAGCTCGGCCGGCGCAGCCGGCCGACGATGATCGGCTAATGGTAACACATGTGCAAGTTTTGAAATTGTACCTGACTGGGCAAAAAAACTGTGTCGCACCGGAAGCGCCGCCATTGATGAAATTGTGTTCGGCAATTTCGGATTTTTTCCTCAAATCATCAGGAGATCAGTCTGTTTCACTTGGACGATTGTTTCTTTTCGTAGTTTGATAAACGATTATTCGGAGTATTTGTACTAGTATAGTTCGGCTAATCCCGTCATTCTTCGGGATATTGACGAGTAGTTACGAATGAAGCGATATTTATTAAATGCATTAAAAGAATGCTTATCATTACATCGCAGGGTAAGTCCGAGTGACCTTCACGCACACACTCCTTTTCTGTTCATACAATATAGGAATGAATGAACGAATGAATGAATGGTGTTTTACGGCACGTCGACAAGACAATAAAGGAGAAATATATGCTCTTATATTGCTGATAACGGGGTTGACATGGAGGAGTTAGTCCAAATTTACCACAGTCCTGACATGACCAAATTTTAATACGAGACGGTAATGATAAATGGTCATGGGTGGGCCACAGCTTGTGAGATTGAAACTGTGTCTACCATTTTAGGCTACAACATCAATGTACACATGAGTTTTACGCATTAAATGGTGCAGAGCAATATTAATATCACATGTATTCTTTTTCAAACAATGAAGGAGAATTGTCATGTACAACCATTGACTTGCTTTTGAACAATGAACAGTTTCAAGTTCTAATGACGCTGATAGTAGTAAAAGTAAAAAGCGAATATCACCCACCAAAAACACGCATGGCAACAAGAGCAAACATAATTCAGAAAATTATATTAAATGTAGTACATCATATACTGAACCAAATAAGCACTCAAATTCCAACTCTAATATAACCAATAACATCCAATCTTTATGTAGGAAACTAGGAATCAATTATGAAAAACCTCTTGAAAACGAAACATAGTCAGAATCAAAGAAAAGGGAAATGAGAAATAAACGGGGAAAAAAGGTATATTACCAAAACCTATCAAATAAATGACATACCAGAAGCTTCACCATTAAAGGGAGTACATCAGGCTTTTAATGGGGGTCTGGGTGTCTGACTTAAAATTGACAAATATTAATATTTTCTATTCTATATGGCCAAAGCATAATGAATGAGCCTAAAAATTATCCCTAGTTTGGCAAAGAAATTCATTCTGCACAGTAATACGTGCTATCCTAGGTGACGCACCAGGGTTAATTTCAGCATTTTACGTCCGATTCCGTCCTAGCTGTATGGTGTTTTAAAAGTTTAGACATTAACAAAATGGTTCTAACATCATATTTTAATTGATATAAGTGTTTCATCATGAACTGGAACAATTTTATAATTTAAGATGTTTCTAGAAAAATCCTGATGTACCCCCTTTAAAGAAAGATGAAAAATTCAACCTTGCTGTGGATGATATACTTGCCTTTGAAATAAAACAGATGTCGTACATTTTTCTAAATGCGAAATTATGAATAGTCAATTAATTTACTCATATGTTTCGGTGTTTTTTAACATGACGGTTTATGTAATTCATCTACATTTTCAATAGTTTTGGTATATCTGATAATAACGCTTCTTTTCTTGATTTAGATCTCTCGATTGAAAATGGTAAAATAATTAGCAAAATCTGTGACAAGAGAGATGATTGTAATTTTGACATTGTTAATTATCCCCACTTGGATGGGGATGTTCCCCGAGCAACTTCTTATGGGGTGTATCTGTCTCAACTTATTCGTTTTTCTAGAGCTTGTACTCGAGTTGAGGACTTTAATATTCGTAATCTTTGTATAACTAAAAAGTTACTCAATCAGGGTTACCGTTACCATAAACTTCGTAAAACCTTTGCAAAATTTTATTATCGTAACCCTGATCTTCTTTCCAAATATAAATGTAATTTAAGGACTCTTCTGCGACAAGGACTATCACAACCTGACTTCTATGGTGATGTGATTTATAAACTTCGTAAGATTCTTGGTCATGATCACTTTCATACTATCTTTGTTAAACTTGTTAAAAAGTTTATCAAAAGAGGTTATGACCCTATCATTTTGCAACGTACTGCATGATTGGTGGTGGACCCTTTTACAGTTCGCCACTATGCTTTCCTCTTTAATTGTACGAAGACCGGACAGGCTGTGGACCCTATGATGACGCCTACCTAAAGCCCATTGGGACGGTGGCGTTTGATGTTTGTCCATGATCTTTCTTGTCGTGCCCTTAATGGTGTATTCTCTTACTGCTCTGGCTTCTGCCAAGTCATTGAGGACCTTCATTGTGGCTTTCTAGGCTATTGTTATTTTGTATTATATTTACACGAGCATATTTGTTTTTTACTTATATTTCCTATTGATGCTGCCTTGTTGGTTAGAGATTAGATCATGGCGGGGATTTCTTTATTTACACTGTCCTGTTTTAATGGGATGACAGTAGGGTAAGTGTGAGGTTTGGTGCACCCTAGAACCGGTTTAAACCCCCAGTGGCCTTCTTTGCCACTGACCGTTCCAAGGCGGTAGCCCTATTGTCAACCCTTCTGTGTTTGTGATGTCGTTTGCATTTATTATTGCTTTTGCCTTCTTGTTTGTCTGTTTGCGTGTTTGTTTCTGTGTTTTGTGGTTAACTGTCCTCCTTAAATGCTACTTTCCCTGTCCGATCTTTTTATATTTCTTTTCAATCAGCCAATGTCCATCCAACAGAGGTATCGTGCACATCGCGATGGATGCGCAAGTTATATAGACAATGATGACAACTTGGCGGATGACCCCTGGTATGTTATCCATTTCTTCTTCTTCTTTTTTTACAATAATGGCAAAGAATCAGTTAAGATTATATGGCCATGCATGGGGGGGGGGGGGGGGGGGGGGGGGGGGGGTAAAAAAAGTGAAAGATTGTCAAGTTTCCCAAGCTACTCAATCCACGCAGGAGAACAAGACAATGTGATAAAAACTAGTGCGAATAAAATATGCCTATATAAATGTCGATAGTAATGTACAAGACACTGTCACTGTGAAGACAAGAATATTAGCTGTGCAGGTTAAAAACATAAAAAAGGATATTATATAATTTACTATGGGAATGACAATGCAGCCAGCCCTGACTTAAATCCAAGGATCGAGTCAGCACTGACTACATGCGATGGTAGGGAATTCCAAGCTGTAATTGTGCGAGGAACATATGAATATTTATAATAGTCAACTGGGGTGATGGGTTTTTGATATGCTGGATGATGATTGTGTCTGGTTTGACGGGTATATGGCGTTAAGTACTGAGAAGGGAGGATGTTGACCTGGTTGTAAACCATTTTGTAGAAAAGAGAAAGGTGACTAGTTTGCCTTCTGTCTTCAAGAGAGTCCCATTTCAAGTTTGATAGTAAATTGGTAACCGTGCCCGAAACCTTGGAATAGTTGTTGCACACAAATCTAGCAGCTCTCCGTTGTACCCCTTCAAGTTTCTGTATATCCTTGATATGATACGGATCCCATACAGAGGAGCTGTACTCGAGGGTTGGTCGGACTATGGAGCAGTATGCTGCTTGTTTAGTTTCGGGTCTTGCAGCGTGTAGGTTGCGTTTTAGGAATACAAGGCTTTGGCTAGTTTTATTTGTGACTTTGATAAGTCTGATGTGAATTCCACCCCTAGATATGTAGTATTTCTTGCATATCAGAGATATTTCAGGATTTGATATGCTGTCATTGACGAGAAACTTAAGATAGGTTTGTCTTTTATCATAACAATATAGAATAATTATTAAGAGTAAAATATTTGGTTTACAAGTTAAATTTTACATACAATCCGATATATCATGTAAGTATTAATTTTAAGAGCTCTGCTCGGTCTTAGGCAGTGCCTAAAATTCATATTATATAAGATAAGTAAAGATATTTTTTTCATTTGATATTTTAAAATTTGGATTGTTTTACCAGTACAGTATAGCTTGTAGAAATTGTGATTATTAATAATTTAAAAATACACATAAATTTAATTTCTCCGTATTACAGTAGGAACGCCAGCCCTATGGCGTAGGAATATTTATCAAACAAGGTCACGTGATAAAATCGATAACAAAATGACATTATCGGGAAAATTGTCACTGGTCAGATTTGTACACCTCTTATATATAAACTGTGATTAGGACAAAACACAATCACAGATCGTTGTTAAAGTAATAATATTCACCAACTACATTGGTCGAACATAATTGGTGTACACTTCGTGTAATTCCCATTAATAGTTAAAGGTATTTTTCAAAGGGATGAATTTAGGTTGTTTTAAGGTTTAAATTGCCAACAATGCGCTTTTAAATCAAAATCGATTTTTTTCATCATTTTAGAAGCGAGAATAAAAACAATGCATGTACGCGTAGATAAATCTTTTCTCTGTCCATATGCAACATTTTAATGAAATCGGAGACAAGTACTTTTTTCCCCAAAATTAACTAACATGACCCACGGACTCAAAGACGGCATAATGCAGATACATTTACTGACGCGACCGGGTACACAAGAAATGAAATATTTCCATTATTTCAATACATATTTTTCAAATGTTTGTATCCATGCATTCCAGATTAAATTTCTGATCTATACATGCTTTTGGTTTATGCCGGAGTGCTCAAAATAGGTTTCAACAAACCAAATTGCAACGGTACGTCGGGAAAGGAAATGAGGATGGTGAAACTATATGTTGCAGTGCTAATTTTCTGAATCCGAAAAAATAGCGAAAAAATGAAGTTTTAACAGCGAGAATGAATTTTTATTCATGAAAGTGTTCATTGACATGTCTACTATTAAAAAACAAAATTTAAAGTCAGTCAGAAAAAAGTACTTTTTCCCCCCCAAATTAACAAAGTACACCGTATTCGCTAAAATATGAACAATCGCCTTTCGAAGTTAATATACACACGGGATATAAAACCATGACATTATGAAATACTTTTTAAGAGCTATATTGATTTCAACATTGTTCTGTATTTAATAAATTATTAGAGTAGAATGTTCACAGTTTTTCTCAAGGACACCATTACGGTAGTATCCCTACAACCCCGCCTCTCATCCCACCCCCACAACCCTCCATACCGTATTGATTAAGTTGCATATAGCTGCGAATGCGCAGTTTTAATCAAATTCGATTTATTTCATCAGTTTAGAAGCGAGAGACAAAAACAAAAGCATGTACGCGTAAATACATCTTTCCTCAGCAGATATGTAAAATATCTTTCCTCTGTAGATATGTAAAATATAAAAAAAATCGGAGGCAAGTACTTTTTTCCTAACGAAGAAGTACACCGTAATCGCTTAAATACGCCGAATCGACGTTCCAAATCGATGTTCGCACGGAATAAAATTGTGGAATTATGAATTCATTTAAATAAAGATAAATCGATTTCAGCATTGTTCAGTAGTTGTTATATTATTGATGTAGTATGTTCAGAGTATTTATGAGAGCAACATTACGGTAGTATCCCTCCAATCCCGTCGGCTTCCCCCCTCCAACCTGTACACACAATACGTTGCGTATTGCTGAGAATGCGCCTTTTATTCAAATCGATTTATTCCGTCATTTTAGAAGCGAGAATAAAAACACAATCATCTAGATACATCTCTCCTCAGTATATATGTAGAATTTCAATAAACGGAAACAAGTACGAATTAAGTAACAGGACCGTCCGACCCAAAGACGGCAACATTCATATTCATTTAGAAAGACGACCGGTTACAGAAACAATTAAATATTTTCGTTCATATAATTAAAATGTATGTGTCCATGTATTTTACACTAAATGTTTGATCTATACATGCTTTGGGTTGATGTCAGGGTGCCCAATTTATTTTAACAAACAATGTTGCAACGGTATATCGGAAAATGAAATCATGATGGCGGCAACATGCATTGCAGATTTAATTTTCGAAATCAGAAAAAGCGATAAATTAATATAAGTTTAACAGGCAGAAAGAAGTATATTATTTTAACTGTTCATTTAAAACTGAGGGGGCGATTCGAGTTTTAAAGAAAGCAAGACTGGCATGCGTCCCTTTAACCAAGTAAATAAATGACTGTCTGACGAGTAACAGACATGCTACTGTCAGTAACAAACATGATTTTGTGTAGACTCGAAGATTGCATAACATAAACATGTGGACATGAGATTGTGTCAATGGAGCACTTGCCAGAATTGTGGTGTTGTGAAACACTGTGTACGCGTGAATCCAAAAAGTGCGGGTCTGTTATATTTATAGGGCATATATAGTTTTATATATATATTTATATATATTACTCTTTTATATTTATTTTTATGGTCCCAGAACGCTGTCATACTCACTACTACATTGAAAGTAAATACTGAATATACATGTGCGGTGCGTTACGATCTGCAGTATTTGAAAACAGACACTATTAAACATTTCCCTGAAAATATATAACGATGATAAGTACTATATATAGAATTATTTTTCCTGAAAAAAAATACATGTTTGTTTTCAGCAGTTGAAATCTACTATATTCTGCGAATATTGCTACTTTGAAAATTTGAATACGTCTGTTTTCATCAAATAGCATGTTTTGTTTGTTTTAATATATATTATTTTTTAATTTATGATTTAAAAAAAAAATGGATGATCGGAATATGTCTTACACACTGTTGAATCCTGTAATTTAACAACAAGTGGTTTGGTTCACAGGCGACAGTATCGGAACAAAACCACTTGTTTTACTGGATTCAACATTGTACAAGAAAATATTCATATATTATACCATTAATATTATAACATGTGTGTTGTAACATATGCTTATCCTTGGATAGTGGATGTCAGCAGGGAACTTGACCTTTGACCTAAAAATCAAACGGATCATCCTCTTTCCACTGTCCACCAATGAAGTTTCATAAAATTTGCTTTAGGTAAGAGGGAAAACTGTGTAGAAGACTTTTCATTTTCCGGTCATGGTAACGGACCTTTCAACTATTGACTTCAAAATAAACAGGGATTATCATTTCACCAAAGGCAGTCAAAGTATGACGTTTTATGAAATTAGCTTCAAAGAAAGTAAAAAAGTTTCATTGCGGACACGATTTATCATGATCAAGTCACTGTGACGTTGACCTTAGATTTACTGACCTCAATATTAATAGGGATCATACTCTAACCAAAGGCTGTCAACCCATGACGTTTGAATATATTTACTTCAGGGAAAATAGAGTTACGGTGCGGACAATGATTTTCATGATCGGATCAGTGACCTTGACATTTGATCTCGAACTAAATAAGGGTCATTCTCTCACCAAATGCAGTCAACCCATGTAGTTTCATGATACATGTATTTGCTTCAGTAAATAAGGAGTTAAATTGTGGCCAAGGTATTTCATGATCGTTTCAGGGTTATATTGACCTTTGACCTATAACCTCAAAATCATCAAACGGTGCAATAGTCTTATCACAGGCAGTCAGCCCATCGCGTTTCAATGACTTCCTTCAGGAAAAGAGAAGTTAAAGTGCGGACAATGAGTTTCAATATCCGGTCAGTGACCTTGACCGTTGACCCACTTAAAATCAAAAGGATCACCCTCTCGCCACAGGCAATCCATCCATTAAGTTTCATGAGATTTGCTTTAGGGAAAGTGGACTTACAGTTTACAACATTTTACATTATCATGTTACGGTGACAATGACCTTTGACCTAATGACCTCAAAATCAAAAGGCATTATTCTCTCACCAAATGCACTCAAACCATGAATTTTGATGAGATTTGCTTCTGGGGAAGTGGACAGTGCAGACAAGGTTTTTCATAATCATTATTGGGTCACGGCGCCCTTGACCTTCAATATTTGATATACACATACTCATGCTTCGTACAAAGCTTCGTCAAAATCCAACACAACAAGTAGCGCAGACAAGATTTGTGACGGACGAACGGAAAGGTCAAATATAATCTGTCTCACCTACCACTTTAGGGTGGAAGACATAATTATAAAGCAATATTTTAGTTCATATGTATACTTTATTAAGCAAATAATTGAGCGAACATAAACTTCAGCATTGACTCTGGCCAGTGGTGTACATGAAGTCTTCTTCCACATGACGTTCAGCCTGAAAGAAAATAAAAAGTAAATATAAGTCGAGCAGAGTATTCAAGTTGAATCAGGTGTTGCGAGGGGGAGCTATGGCATGTTTAGGGGAATGGGACAGTTTTAAATTTAATTATTGTTTAACGCCTCATCAACACGTTGTTTAGGTTATTTCGAGCCGCCCCAAAGAGAGAAGGAAAGATACATAGTCATCCAGGAACCCTGCCATACGCTTACTACCGATTAGATAGATAACTATGGTTCTTTAACGTGCTTGGAGGACAGACTCCGATCTCCGATACACAGGACCACCCGGTTTACGTTCACATCAGACGGACGAGGCTAGCAGGACACATCGAAGTAACCCAGTGGCGCCAGTAAGACTTGAATCCGTGTTCACAGGATTCAAAGCCGATATGCTATAAACGTCCCATGACCAAAACTGAGTAAATGGCACATCAATATTGTGTATCATACGAGTATATGATTGATATGACATGATTGCAGAACAATTTTAATGTATTTTTCACTCAACAGTACAGCAAGAATGTATTATAAGGAAAGTTAAACCTGACAGAGGGTGCAATGCTCTATAAGCCAATCTTTACTAGAAGGGGAATAAAAACAACTCTTGCCAAAAAAATCTAAAATAGTTAAATTTTACACGTTTTGTTCATATGATATTTTACTTTAATGACTTAGTAAGGTCATTTTTCATGGGGAGAAAACATTAATATACAATTATTTATTTTCTCTCTCAAAACCTGGTGATGCCGCAAGTTTTAGAAATAAAACACGATTAAATAGGGCAGTTGAGAAGACACTTTTGTTTGGTCTGTTCTGATGTGAAAATGTGTAAGACAGACACAAGATTGGAAATGTGTTCTGTGTCCCTTTATTAAATTGGGGACCCATCACATAGAACATAATCATATTGTAATGTGTTGATGTTAAAGGGACACACGGAAATTTTGAAGTATTTATCAAGCATTAACATTAGCATCTCCATTGTTTAACCTGGTAACATTTTAAATTTAAACCTGCTTTCATTAAAAATTAAATAAAGGTGTCAGTTTTCATTTTGTCTTCGTTATTCTATCAAATATTTAACTATATTATAGGTGCACTATTATCAACAGTAAGTAATGTGTAAAACAATTTCTTCTGAACTATTCTAATAAATAATATTAATAATTGCACAAATGCAAATGATGCAGAAAAACTGACCGAACTCCAGAATTTTTAAACAAATAAAGACTGCCTGGTGTCCCTTTAACACAACTTGTTTTCGCATGTATCCAGTACATGTAGTTTATACGAGCTCATATGACAATCACGTTGCATTATAACTGAAAACATTTTTTACTCTAACTTTGAATAGCACCGTGCAAGCATAACACGTGTGGTAATGCAAGCTCCATTTAAAGAACTACACACGTGCAAACAAATTTTGAAAAGGCTCCCACCTCCATATGATCCAATGGCATTTAATACGGCTTGACATTCTGAAGTCGTCAGTATCAATTCACTGAGAGCTGCTCAAGGGCACGATTCACATTTGAGGCCTCTCTGAAAAACAACATCAATCCAATGTCAATGATCAAACAGACATAGTTTATCCTTTGTTATACATAATGTAGCATATTTAAAAAAGAAAAGAAAAAAAGAAGAAATAAACTGAATAAAGCATGAATACTACTTCTGCTCAATTACACGGTTAATGTAATAAAAACATCTCTCATCATTCATTATACATGTAAAATATAATGTAGCCTGAATTGGAGATCCATTGAAAATATTGTTCCATTTCCAGCCCATGGAATAGTCACTTCTTTTGAGACACACTGGATGCAAGTGTAGTAGCTCCACCTCCTTAAAAGCTTTCAAGTGAAGTATACTTTCTCGAAATTTGGCGCTTTTTCTTTTCGCAACGTTTTCTTTTCGCAACAGAAAGTATCTAGTAAATGTAAATAAACGTAAATTCAAAATAACTTCATTGTCTCAAAACTACTGTACATAAATATGAATCTGACCGAGATTTCAGTCATAGTTTACATTGTTCCAATGGTAGTTGTATCGGGTTATGTATTCACGAATGTGCGAGAAAATGGAATAACGTAACGATATAGAGACAACGCTAACAATTTACATTCATGCATCTGAGGGGTTGGGTGGAGGGGGTTTCTAGTTTCCTTACCCACTCCTTGTTTTCGGTATGCAAGCTCCATCTACACCCCACCCCCCACCCCCCACACACACACTTGGGTGAGTGGGGGCCGGGGGTTGCGGGGGACATTGATAGCATTTCTATTAGTAATTGATTTATTCCACGAAATGTTCTACAGTTTACAGTACATCCAGTTACCGGAAAGATCGGAGTACACGAAAATCACTTGTAGTGATTATGAACATTCTATTTTACAGTATAAACCACTTTTTATGCACTATATTTGTCCAAAGTCTAAATATGTACGATCTAAAAGTGGTGTGAACTGTTTATTAACAAACACATGTTAATGACAAAACAAATACCTTGATAATGGACCTCTAGCAGCAGGCAGTAATAACATGCCTATGTGTCGCGTGTCAAGTTATGTCACGATGACCTGTCAACAACACTGCACCGTGCTGACACATAATGGGACGTTATTTCGTCCGGTAAGGTATTCGTTTTTACATAATCTACGGTATGAAACACTGTACGCGTATTGTTAGACTCCAGAGGTACCCATAGTGCTCGCCGACGTAGCGCGTCCAATTTCGGGTGTAAAAAAATGGCGTATTTTTTAATTGAAAATTCGTCAAATAGTCCGTAAAATACAAAGAAATAGTCCATGTTCGCGGAGTTAAAATGCGAACAGAACTGATATGTTATAGGTCCGTGGCGTTAAGCAGGATGCAATATGTTTACCATTAGTAGAATTCTATAGCTTAAGACATCTTTTTCCTACTCTTGGAGTAGGAAAAAATGGCTGATTTAAGCTGTATAATTTGTTGTGAAAGATATAAACTTATGTTCAATGCATACCTTTACAGGCTTCTGAGACCGAGGTTCTGTGGGTAATGAGAGTTGCCATATTTGGATTTTGTCTTTGCAGCAGAGATCGGTATAATAGTGGACTCGATCTACACATTATGGTATCTGTGCTCGGACCTGGTCTACGTCGTCTTGTTCCCACAACTTCTTTGCGTCATACGCTGTACTAACACGCCGAATATATACTTGGATTGTTTTTCCGCTTGGCGAACCTGCCCTTAAAATTCCAGTTTTGATCAAATATCCGTTTTATATTAGCAAGATTTTATAACAGATATGTTGACAACAATTTACGTTGCGTCATTTATATCCAAATATGCTGTTGAGCATGCTTTTCTGCCTCGACGCGCAGACATATTTCATTGTGTTGTAAATGTACAAGAGGAAAACAGCACACTAAAAGATACAGAGGATGGTGAAATGATGGCAATCACTCAAACTACGGAGAATAACGGGAAAATAAATCCTTATCTGAGGTTTTCAGTAGAGGACGTGTTGGATGGTAATGGCCTAAAGTAACCAATATAAGACGGGCCTGTTAAATGTGCATGGTTCTATATGATCTTCAATTAACATGTATGCAGATTCAGAACTGACCGCTAGAATTCTGTTAATTTGCTATTTGCTATTATGTAGTTAGAGGTGTATTTTCTTTTTATTATTTAAAAATAGAATACAAAACTATGTCCTCTAATTTGTATCGATTAAGTATGCATAGTACTTTTTTGTCTCGACTGAGCCAAAGGCTCAACGTGAGCTATAGGAATCAAACTTCTTAGAAGCCGCTTGGAACATAAACTTCACATGGATTTTATTTATAAAATAATTAATCATGTATATCCGGTTCATTGTCGTATTTGCTTGTACTGTGTATACTTATATTTAGTAAGTCTTTGTCTTACGGTCAGATATGAAGATATGGACAGCTCTTCTTTGGAGATTTTCTAGTATGTTGTTGTATCAGGCTCTCTAAAGATGAACTGCATGTGTATCAGTGTCCAGTCATATTCAAGAAGATATTATACCATAAAAAAGCCTTTAGAAATAGTGAATTTTCATATTGTTTTCTTTCATATAATATGGTGTACATAAATAATAATTATTATTATTTTGTTCATTATAATGTTATTATCCATTAAATTAGTCAACGTTTTTATTTATCTCTTGTCAGTCTCTGCTATTACATATATTACCTTACGTAAAACTTACATTTTTGTTAACAAACAACATCATTACGTGGTCCAAGTATTAACGTTCCATGATACCCCAATCCAAGCCCGTCTCCAAGAAGCGAAAACGGGGTTGGCTGGGGTATGAGACAAAACCTTAATTTCGGCTTTAAAAGTTTGCATATTGTAAAATGAAAACAATTAATATGTAATTTTAAACAGGTTGTCGCATTTTTTCAGTAACTATTGTTTTAAACGTGTTTTATTGCCGAAATATCTGTTATAAAATCCTGCTAATATAAGCTTTCCCATCGCTTAATGAAATTTAGGCGGACCACATAATGTTTATTTTGAAAGAAGGCTCCTTACTGCATAATGTTTTTTAATTTGTTAATGGCAATGCAAGCCAATTCAACCAAATGGATGTGGGCGAAAGTGGTAAACATTTTGATGATATCGTCGCTAAAGACATTATTAGGGACACATTTTTATGCTTTTAATTTGTTCTATCACTTCTTGGGTATTGTAGTCTGTGAGTTTGCCTTCATCAGCTTGATATTATGTATATTGTATGTTCTTTCAGAAAATCTACCCTACAAAATCCCCCAAAACTCACTAAAACACCAACGCCCAGATGGCACACATGTCTCATTTTGAAACTTGTTGTATGTTCTTTCAGAAAATCATACCCAACAAAATTCCCTCTTGGGTGGGGGGAGGGTTTCTTCTACTAGCTCACAGTCTATTAGTGTTCATGTAAACATTCATATACATATATGCTGATGTAAATGCTAATATTCGTGTGCATTTGGTTTAAACAATACTTATTCAAGAAATGTAGGGAACAATATGTCAAATAATACATGGACATGATTTGAAAATATGCAGTCGATGAAAACGCCAGTCATGTATAAATTGCGAATAAACATTTATTCTAACACCTTTCATTGAAAATCCTTCAACCGAATAATAGCGCATGAATTGTTGTACCTGTATATGTATATGCTAAATAAACCGTTATCACGACAAGTCCACTTAGTTTCTGACCGTCCCTCGTATATTAATTCATCTCTTTAATAGTCATATTAATGCCTAAGATATGACTGAAAATATTCGTATGCATTTATTGTATGCTGTTTGTCATGTATTGTAAAGTAAATCATTAAATTATATACAAGTATACTATTTATATTATATTCTGTACCAGAACATATCACTATCTTCTTTTTGTCATCGTGTTAACCAAACAGAAGCAGAGTGGTCTCACAACGGGTAACCTTACGGTTCTTATTTAAAAACAAATCAACAAATCTTAACTATTTAATGGTCACTATCAGTTTTTAAGCTGTTCGGTGTCTACAGCAGCAAGAGAGACATTGTCTACACATCACAAGGGCATATTTCTATCATCATATAAATACTCGGTAAAATTAGAAATGGATCAGAAGCTATAACTAAATAAAGTTGCGTCGTACGCGTCGGCTCCAAACGTTAACTTATTGTCTTAACTTCCTGCCGTTAAAGATCGCGTTGAACAATATTGTGCTAAAACTTATGAAAACTCTGCGGTTAATTTATTTTGGTTTATTAAAATATCTGGAGACGTTCTTGATAACATTTGCAATACACGTAAAGTTTTATCTATAAGTACTGTTGACTTCTCTACACTATATATATACACTATATGTATACAACTTAACCACATCATCTTTTCAAAGACAAGCTTATTGCTCTCATTAAAAAAACTTTAGCTAGAGAAAACACTACATTTTTGGCCTGTAACAATATTTAAGCGTTTTTTACTAACGGAAGTTTAGACGACTTTCAAAGAAGTTTGTGAAGAATCATTTTCCTATTAGATACTATTTTCGTCAGGTCAGGTATGGAACTACCGTTTATAGACAAATTGTTGGTATCCATAGGGGTACGATCTGTGCAACTCTTGTCGCAGATTTGTTCTTGTATTGCTATGAAAAAGATTTCATGTTGAGTCTTTCATCCGATACTCAGGCAGATGTAACTGAAGCCTTTAATGACATCTCTAGGTATGTGGATGACATATTGAACATTGACAAGCCTTTCTTTTCTTCTGTGGTTAATAATATCTATCCTAAGGAACTTCAACTCAACAAAGCTAACAATTCCGATACTGTCGCTTCTTTTCTTGATTTACTTCTCTATATTGAACATGGCGAAACAATTAGTAAAATCTATGACAAGAGAGAAGATTTTAAATTTGATATTGTTAATTATCCCCATTTAGAGCTACTTCTTTTGGGGTCTATGCTTCTCCACGTATTCGTTTTTCTAGAGCTTGTAGACGTGTTGAGTACTTTAATATTCGTTATATTTGTATAACTAAAAATCTACTCCATCAGGGCTGCCGTTACCATAAACTTCGAAAAATCTTTGCAAAATTGAATTATCGTAACGCTGATCTACTTTTAAAATATAAAAGTAATTGTAGAACTCTTCTGCGACAAGGACTATCACAACATGACTTCTATGGTGATGTGATCTTACATACTTCGTAAGATCCTTGGTCATAATCACGTTCATACAATATTACGTTCATACAATATTTATTAAACTTGTTAAAAGGTTTGTCTGTTAAAAGGTTTATCAAAAGAGGTTATGTATGACCCTATCAACGCACCGCATATTTAGTGGTTGACCCATTTACAGTTCGCCACTATGCTTTCCTCTTTGATTGTGCGATGACCGGTCATATTGTGGACCATATGGTGATGTCTACCTAAATCAGCGTTTGATGTTGTCGTTAATATTGTCTTGTCGTACCCTTAACCGTGTCTTCTCTTGTTGCTCTGGCTTCTGTCAAGTCACTGAGTACTTACTAATTGTGGCTTTCTAGGCTTTTGTTTTTTATATTATATAGACATGATCATTTATGTGTTTTACTTATATTGCCTATTAATGCCGCCTTGTTTGTTAGAGATTATAACCGGACGAGGATATCTTTATTTACACTGTCACGCTTATTGGAATGACAATAGGGTAAGAATGAGGGTTGGTGCACTCTAGAACTTGTCTAAACTTTGGTTTAAACCGCCAGCGTCCTATTTTGCCACTGACCGTTCCAAGACGGTAGCCCTATTGTCAACCCGTTTGTGTTTGTGATGTCATATATTGCCTTTTATTCGTCGTTATAGTTGTTTGTTTCTCTGTGTGTTTGTGGTTGATTGTCGTCATTGAATGCTACTTTTCTTGTTCGATAAGTTATATCTTACTGTTTACATTCAAATTATTGTTCATCAAGTCTTCATGAAACTGTGTATATATGTAGTGTTGTGGTTTTGTCAGATGGAATCATCAGTAGTCACAAAGAAATAAAACCTTATCATATGCCAACAATTAAGAGCACTAGGTTCAAGATCACAATAGACTTGAACTAGACCTTGAACAATATCTTAAGTTTGTTTATGACTATGTTCCTAAAATTTTGAAAGTGTGATAATATTTATTTGAAGTTTGTCAGATGCCATTATATTTAAACCATTAGGTTAAATGTTATCTTTAAACAGATGTTCTGCTCTCAGTTATGAATAAGGACTTGTTTAAAGTGTCAAAGTCACTCATGTCTAAATCATATGGTAAAACAAGTGAAACCTGTTGAATGAATGATAAAAGTATGTCACGTACACTATCTAGAATAGACGATGAATCAACTTTGGATGTTCACTTTCAAGTACATTGTCCATTCATAATCACATGATTCCAAAGCTATGTGCGTGACACGGACAAATGACATTTATTTTGTATGAGATATGGAAGCGTTATTCTTGCCATTTTTGCATTCAGTTACGGAAGCAATTTCCGTGTCATTTGAGTAAGATGTCAAACAATGTTGTGGAAGCTGCAAAAGCATTCCCGCCAGGTGCATAGCTGACCTGAAAAGCATATATAGGCCCGATAAAGTAGGAGTGTGTTTTTTTAACTTAGCTATGCAATGATGCGTTTTGGCAGAGCACTTGGTCTGGTATTTTTGACAAATTTGAGAAATAACATTTGACAAAGTTGAATTACCTACACTAACTAAAATAAAAATGTTGACCCCACCCCATCCGCGTTAGGTCTCAATAAAAAACAAAAGCATTTGTAGCTGTTATTCATGTGAGAGAGCGTGAAATAATGTATAGTATATTATAAGTGTAATAATGATGTAGAGAGAAAAAATATCGTACAACTAAAATGATTCAAAACTAGTTTTCTCCTAGCAAGCTTTGTTTGAAAAAGTTCCCGCCAAGACAAGTATTTAATCGACCCTGCTCAATTATACCCAACGGTAGTATTAGACATTGAAACCTGACAAAATTTCCATTATTCAAGTTCATAAATGATAAATACGAAACACTGGAAAATGCCAAAACGTCTATCATTGAAGGTCATATTACGTCGTCAAATTATCTGCAGATAAGTCAGCAATATGAGTATGTAAACAATTAACAACTGCGCAGCGGAATCATTTGTCTCGGGAATCAGTATGGTGCCATACACGACTGTGCTAGTTTTGCTGAGCCTGTTTGGCTGTTTTTCATCATTCGTCGTAGAACCTGGTCAGTATTTTTTAAAAACTAAACAAATCAAAACGTTCAAAACGCTGCAGATGCTTTAATATTTCGTGGAAAATGTTCCTGTTTCGTTTTTTGTCTAAAAATGTATTCTTACTTTTTAGTAAAATAGTTGTTTAACCTGTCATTTGTTGGAAATAAAAGGTACAGTTCATATTAACGACCATTGACATATATACTGATCAAAATTACTAATTATTCGCTTTTATAGCTTATTTCTTA